>JBBPUK010000022.1:0-56732 GCA_038094635.1 Tylopilus cervinicoccineus | reverse complement strand
CCCCCCCTGGCGGTTGCGCCCCTTTTGTGGGGCCCACCCCTTTTTCACCCACCACCCCCCCCCCCCCCCCCCTCAAAAAAAAAAAAAAAAAAAAAAAAAAAAAAAAAAGAGGCCCAGTTGACTCCCGGCGCTGGACTGCGTGACGCAGCACCGGCGTTCGTTCCAGCTCTCCTCCTCCTCCTCCCTCTCTCTCTCCATCCCGTACCTCCATGGACCACAGGCAGTGGGACCGCCCTCCCCCCCCCCTCCCCCCTTCTTGGAGGTCGGCCGCTCCACATGGAACCTATCACAAAGACGAACCCCCGCATCGTCGTCGCCGGCTCACTTTTTTTTTTTTTTTTTTTTTTTTCCTTTCGCATCTCGCCGAACGCGTGACGTGCGTGCGTGCACAGAGGTCCGACGTCGAGCGTCTCTGCGGGGTGTACCACCATCACCCCCCATCACCCACCCCCCCATCACCCATCATGACTCGTGGCCATCCATGTGCTCTTGCGCGCGCACACGCGCTCGGCAAGGTAGGTATGTACATCCCATGGGTACAATAGCCACACGCAAGTCGTTTCCAAACGTCCAGGGGTGGTGGTGTGCGCACCGGACCAACGAGCCAACGAGCCAACGAGCCAACGAGCCAACGAGCCGACCGACCGACCGACCAGTAAGTGGATCGCGACAGCGACGACGTACAAGTATTTGCGGGGCGGTGTGTGTGTGTGTGGTCATGTCGATGCTGACGCCGCATGATCCATTACTGTAAACGCGAGTCCACAAGGGGTGGTCACAGTGAAAAAAAGAAACCGTGGAAAAAAAAAAAAAGAAAAGAATAATAATAATAGACGCAGTGTGTGTGTGTGTATGTGTGTGATACAGGTGGCTACGACGGCACGAGAGATCAGGTCTTGAACGATTTAAAATAAATAAATAAAAAAAGAAAGGGATGCCGCTCGAACACAAAGGACCCGTAGATACATAGATACTATTTGGGGGGCTTGAATCGCGAAGCCCTTCGCGCGCGTGAAGAGGCAACACAAACAGAATACAACGACGTCGTGATGATGGACAATAACGCCCAAATCTCGGGAGGTAGCTAAGCGACCAAAAATATATATGGCCAGGCGAGAGAAAGAGAGAGAGAGAGAGAAGGAAAGAATTCGTCAAGACATGAGGAACCAGAAAAAGGGATAGGCTGCGCCATGATGTGAAAAGGTAATGTGACGTGATCGGATACAGTGTGTGCGTCGATGGAATGAATATACGACTTTTGGAGTGATCTACGTATTGGGCAGCGGAAGAGAGGAGAGGACAGAAACCCGAGAAATGCAAAAAAAAAAAAAAAAAAAAAAACGAGTCGTGTCCTTTAAAATGTTTGCATAGCAGAGTCATAAAATTCTGTTTGCACCGTGGAATTATACCCCTGCTGGTTCTGTTGCTGATGTGGGTGCTGGGGGTGCGAGTCGTCTACAGGAAGCAACATGGGAGGATGAAGGTAGGTGGCGAAGAAGTTGTCCTCGTCCTGCGGGAGCATGGGGGGATGGAAAAAGTCCATCGGTGAGTCTTCGGCCGGGAGCATCGGAGGGTGCACCAACTGAGGCGACCGGTCTGCAGCGACCGTCGGGGGATGCCAGAACGCGTTCGCAGAGCCACGGAAGACGCTGTAAGACGAAAAGAAGGGGAAATCCATCGAGGAGCGACGAGAGTGGGACGCAGTGGAGGAATGACCCGAGTACGAATCCGCGTACGAGGAAAAAGAGACAGCAGACGACGGAGGCTCGGACGCCGAGTCCGTGCTCATGCGACGGCGCTTCGTCGTCCTCTGCTCGTTGCTGACGGCCACCTCTGTCTCCAAGGTTTCGACGCTCGAGAACGGAAGCGCATCCGGCGGTGTCTGGAAATTCTGGCTAAGATAGTCGGGATGATACGGACCAGGGTAAGGATTGTAGATGTGAGAGTAATTCGGCTGATTGTTATAACCAGCAGCACCCTGCGCATCGGGCCCGAGTGCTCCAAGGAGCTCCGACGATGTATTTTGAGTGGTCGTTTCCTCGTTGTATTCATACGCGGGCTGAGTCGTCGAATCTGGAGCCAGAGTTGGGGAACGTTCCACAGTCGGTGAAGTCCGGCGACTTGCCCCTGGACTCTCGGATGGCGTCTCGGAGGAGTCCGGGCCGGTGCGCCGAGCGTCATGGCGGGATCGCTTGCGGATGACATCCGATTTCATTGAGATGGGTCTTGCTGAGCCATGTAATTTATAACTAGAGTGGCGCACGCTCAGTGAACGGACGACGGACGACGGACGAGACGAGACGAGACGGCACTCACTATAGTCCACATCTAATGTCCCCCGTAGTGTGAGATAATGGATCGTCTACGGAGGTAAAGACTCACGCATTGCACACAGTCTTTCCCTCGTCGTCCTTCCTCCAGAGTGGCGTCGCGGTGGTGTGGCAGTTGTAGCACTGAGCTGTGCCGGCCGCTCCACTGAGCTGAGTGGTGTGTCGCATGTACCGAGGAGACCCACCGAGGACGTCAACCACTTCCTGGCGAGGAGCCGCTTGGATGCGGCCCTCGCCATGACTGGCGCGCATACTCTTTGGGCGGGGGCGCTTGTGCTTCGAGGACGATGAGTGCGTCTGACCTGTGTAGCATGGAACGATCACCTACCAGCTTGCAGTACAAGCCGCACGCGTTGCAATTCAGCTCGTCGTTGAGGCCGCGGCGCCAGAGAGGGGTGTGGGTAGCCCCACAGTTGGAACACTCGGCCTTGACTCCCCCAGGGGCAGAGTTGCCATTCCCGCGAAGAACTGCGGGGTTGACGCTGGTGGCGGTGGCACCAGGCCCGGACGAACGCGTGTTGGGTGCATTCTGGGTCTTGACGGTGAGGCTGGGACGGCCGGTGGCAGCATTTGCCCGAGTTCCCGCGCTAGGGCCCAGTTTAGCTGGAGAGATCGTTTGAGGAGGAATGTGGTCGGCGGGCTGGGGAAGGGAAAACGAAGTCGGGTTCAGTTCAGCGGTACTGCGAGAAGACTGTGCATCAGAGTAGGATGCATCCAGTCCAGAGGACTCTTGCATCAAGACGTCAGAGTCTGTAAGCAGGGTAGAGTCATTTTGGGCGACGAGAGTGGAAGAGGATGAACCGTCGTCTGTAGGATCGACGTTGCTGAGGATTTCGTCTAGGGGGAGCTCGATGGTAGGACGAAGGATGCTCAGACCACGGGTGCAAGTGCTGGTGACGTCTTCGCCATAATTCATGGCACTGGAATGCGAAGGCTGGGCTGAAAGGAGGGCAGAGGGACCGAAATCGTTGGAAAAGATGGAGGGAAATCGGAGCAAGGGCTGATCGTTGGACGGACACTTGCGCTTCCGGGAACCAGCGGAAGGATCGGTGTCGATAGGAGTGGAGACGTCGCCGGCGACGTGGGTGCGAGTGGCCTGACGGCCACGTCGGATGGAGGCTTCCTTGAACTCTGCAGAAGGTCTGAGGTCGGGCTTTGGGACGGCAGCGTCGGGAGTGGCAGGGGTGGGTTGATCGACCGAGAAGGTGAATTGCATGCGCTTGATGGTGCCGGGCTTGGCGTTTTGGCTGGCCTCGCGGCTGCGCTCTCGCTCGACGGCACGCTGGCGAATGAGATCGGTGGAGGCATTGCGCTTAAAGTCGGGGGCCTCGAGCTCCTCGATGCTCCTGGGGGGAGACAGGGTATAGGGGGGGGGCCAGGGAGAGGAGGGGGGAGATGGGACGCACCTGCCCTTTTCCTTGTCGAGTTTGTCGCCCATGATCTTGGAGAGTTTTTTGAACTCGCGCTTGGACTTGGCGTTGTCAGAGTCGACGATGAGGGTCTGGAGATGCCAGAGACGCCAGCTCAGGTTCTCGAGACGCTGGCCCTGCTCAAGGTAGCTGGCGACCTTGGTGCAGACCTACAAGGAGATGAAGAGACGGAAAGGAGGGGGGGGGGGAGACGGGATCAGAGGACGGACCTTCCATGTCTTTGTGAGGGACTCGGAGTCGCTTAGATTGGAGAACGCAACAAAGGATTTGTTACCCTGGGGAGATGGTAAGCGGTGTCGAGGGAGAGAGAGCGGAGCCGGGTGGGACCTTGAACTTGAGGTTGACAATGGCGGGCATGAACAGAAAGCAGGGAACCGTGAGGAGGCTGGAGCGATCGAGGGGGTGGGGTGAGGTAGGTATAAGAGAGATACCGGCAAAAGAAGACGAGATGACTCGACTCTTATGGAGACAGAGCGCACGTTGCAAAATTTTGACAGAATGAAACCCCGCCTTTCCTAGCAGCTCCGTATGGGACAGACCTCGCCCGTCGACTCGTCCATACGGTCCAGCAGGGAGACTGCACGCCCGCCCAGGTCTCGCCAGGCCTCCGTGCTGGCTGGGCACCCCCGCTGATCCCGTGCCGATGTTCCGCGCCCGGCTGTCCACGCCCGCAGTGCCTCTCGCTCGTCTGGGCTGGTAGCACCCCGTCCCCGTCCCTGTCCCCGTCCCCGTCCCCGTCCCCGTCCCCCTCCTCCCCTGTGCACCCGCGACTTGGAGTATGTCGTATGCCCTCAGCCCTGGCCCGTTCCTGTGTGTGTGTGTGTGCCCCCATCAATTTCCCACCTGGTCACGGGACCTCCATGACGGCCTCGAGGCTTCCTCAGCCCCAGCCTTCGACGCGAAATGACCGCGTGATTCGGGCTGCATCAGGAAACGGCTGACAAGGGCACCCCCCCCCCCCCCCCTCCTTCCTCATCCAATTGCCTGCCGGTCCACATCTTGGCTCTCGGTGCGACGATCCACCAGCGAGCACCTCTGCGCACTCTCACGAGACTGTCACCGAGTGGCGTGCCTCGTGTTCCCCCACTCTGGTGGTCCACAATCAACGCCAAATGTCCGCAGCCTGACATGTCGATCTCGCTCTCTCCAGACGAGTCGTGACGGCATGGTCACACTGGTACTACTACTACTACTACTACTACTACTACTACTACTATTAGGGGTGACTCGGGGACATTCACGTGGAGGAGGAGCCGAGAGCATTGTCCATGAGGCTCGACGGTGGCGTGGCTTGATGGCATCGAACGCGATCCAGGAAGAGACGCGCCATGAGTGTGTGGAACGCCGCCGTGCACGCTGGCGATACGCCTGGGACGCCGCTGGGCGGAACAGGAGGTCGACGACGGGACGCTCGGATTGCCCCACAGCTTGACGTAAAGTGAAGTTGCGTCATCCATTCCAAGTCCACAGGGAAACGGACCAGCAAGAGGAGAACACCCAGGGAGCCAGCCTTCCGGGACCCCTGCGAAGCGCTTGATCTGAATGGACTCTGCTCTAGACTAGTACCTGGGAGTCGTCTCTCGTTCGAGTGCCACGTACCAACGATCACCCTCCGATATGCCAAACATGGCGCAGGACAGTCAAGTCATCTCAGATCTGCGAGGAACACCCGCCCGCATATATATCCATCCCTGGATCTGCATTTAGCCGCCGAACACCACGTCCCGATGCCTTGCTGCGAACTAGAAGCGCGACCTGTGTGGTGCATGTCGTGACGGACGTGGGTGGGGAAGGAACGCGCCAGCACATACATGGTCGGTAACGTCCGCCTGCGCTTCTCCCGGCGTAATATATCCCATCGCACTCTTCATGAACAGAGAGCTACGTGTCTCGCTCTCTCGCTCTCTCACATTCACGTTCCAAACCTGGAAACAGCGTCCACTGACAGGTCGTCTGGAGCGAAGCGAGCGGGCAATAGAGGGGTCCTCCCTGTAGCATAAGACGGACGCGAGACAGGTCGGTTGGTTCACGATGGATTTGTGGGACCAGACACCGCGCGTCCGAACGACTTGCCAAGGGCCCTTGCGGAGAGAAGGAGAAGCCGACAGACAGCTCCACAGAACCAGGTGGGCGTGCACTGCCCACTCCCATCGCCAACGACCACACACGCGCACACACGCAATTTTCCCTTGGAAAATAGCCGTGGGCGAAGGAGCGATCGGGAATATGCGGCATGCAGGGCTGTTTACGTTGTCTGTGGTGGACTGGGCATCTCTGATCGCGGGAACGTCTCCGGGGGAGGCATTATCGACCGACTCGGAGATGGCACTTGATTGTCGAGGGCGCTATCAAGGAAAGTGTTGATGCGCACGATCCCCGGGTGTGGGTGTGGGTGTGGGTGTGATGGTCGCACGCGCGCGCGTGTGTCTCGGTGTGTTTCAAAACGGTGGTCGTGACGGAGTACAAGGCATGATCAGAACCCCGTCTTGTCATGCCCGACGATAAAGCGCTCAGAGGCGCAGCGCTTCGGCGGACATCAAGCCACACACACATTCTCGCTTCTCTTGGCGAGAGTGGCTGGCTGGCTGTGGGACGTGCTAAAAACAGGACATGTCGCATTGTTGCGATGATCCAGTCATGCCCACAAGAAGAAGTCCTTCTTTCGAAACCACAAAGAGTTTGGTGTGGCGTAAAACTGTAGCGTTCTTACCCGGCATTTCCCGTGATGAGGGACACGTGGCCACGAACGGGGCCACGACTTTTTTTTTTTTTTTTTTTTTTTTGTGACGATCCAGTGCACCTGATTTGAGCCTGTTGCCTGATCCACCGCGCACGGCGTCACGAGGCTTGAGACGACACTCAATCGGCCTGTATTCGAGTCTATCAAGTCCGCGCATGGATGGCCTCTCAACACCACCGCTCCGTGCGCAGCACACAGTGACAATGTACAACTGAGAAAAAAAAAAGACGAGCAATTAAACAAAGTCGACATCCTAAAATGAAGGAAAAAAAAAAAAAGTATCATACCGATATCAAGTCGAACCGGAAGAAGAAGAAAAAAAAAAAAAAAAAGATAACATACATACATAGGCTACACAGGACGGGGGCCAATCAGGAAATAAATAGATAGCACCCCCACCCTCTCATGACTCGACGCTCACCTGCAGCTAAAAATTTTACACCCCATCTGAAATGATACTCCCAATGCTCAGCACGCTCTTCTTGCCCGGCACCCCGACCCCTCGCCCGTCTTGCTCAAAGGGTGCTCGCGAGAGCTGCATCATGGGGTATCCCCCTCCTCCCCCACCAACAGACGCAGACGGCAACGCAGGCGAAGATGGCGACGACGACGACGAACCCGTGTTCGCACCCCCAGCCAAAGACCCGTGCCTGAGAGGCGCGAGATGAATCATCTCTTGCTGTCCCAAGCCGTGTGCGTGGCCTGCCCCGTTGGGTCCCCACCCAGACGTCGACGCCGGTGCCGACGGTACACCGCTCGCGTACGAAGGTCCGGCATAGCGTCCCACAGACGTCGGCAGGTTCGGTCCCGGCGACATCCGTCCGGAATGCCCATGCCCGTGCCCATGATTATGATTCGGGGTATAATACTCTCCCGAGGGAGACCCGTGAGTCTGTCCTTGTCCACCGTACTCGTATGGCGACCCTCCGCCTCCAGAGGACGCATAGGACCCAGTGTGTGTCAAGGGCGGAGGCGGTGCCGGGGGATTGTCATAATAACCAGTCCCACCTACTCCCGCCCCATTGCCGTTGGCACTGGGATTCACGTTCGCGTTCGCGTTCGCACCGACATCGTAGCGTGCGTACGACCCAGGATACGCCGATGGCGGGTATTGAGAACGCGTTGGAGAGGGGTATTGTCCTTGTTGTGGATGGTGGCTGGCCGACGGATGGTGAGGGTGCGATCCTGTCGATGACCCATGCGCATAACCCGCCGGGGCTTGCTGTGGGTGCGCATATAGATGATGGTGTTGGCCATCGTGGTACGCCTGCGCACCCTCGTACGGCGCGCTGAACGACGCACGGGAAGGGTGTCCATGCACCTCGGTATGAGCCTGGTTCTGGGTGTGCGGGTGAGTGTTGTACGAAGCTCGAGAAGGTAACTGGGAAGACTCGTAACCCCCTCGGGGATCATATGACCCTCGCGAGTGGTGCTGATGAGCATGCTCGAAACCCGTCCTCCCACCTCCTGCCCCATTTTCGTACCCGTTCCTGGCGCCACCGGCATCGTACGCCACTCTCCCACTCCCATTTGCGCCATTGGTGCTTTCGTATCCTGCGCCACTGCCACGTTGTGGATCGAACGTCGACGTGGTACCCCGGACACTCGCCGATTCGTAGTCGTAACCAAGCCGATCGTACATCCCACCCACGTTCGACGAAGGTGACGGATAAGACGACGACACCGAGGACGACGACAGCGACTGTGGACCTGTCCTTCGTGCTATCATGCCCGGGCCTGCAGCGGAGCCTGGACCTACACTCGATGGTTCACCGCCAGCAGGAAGAAGCTGACCGGCTACACCGACGCCGACACCTCCGCCCATCGCCTGGTGTGCATGTGTGAGCGTATGAGCATGGGCATGTGAAAGCGCGCTGGCGGTCGAGAGCTCGATCCCGCCCGGCGTGGCACTCGCGACACCCAACATTGGATCCAACGTCGAGGATGTCGGCCATGCAGGTAGCCCTGCCAAAGCGATCGACGATCCTGGATTGTTGTTCGCCGACACTGGCGTATGCGCAGACATGCCATCGCTGCTTGCTACTGAGGCAGGCCCCGAGACATGGTGTAGCGGACTTGTCAACGTGCCATGACGTGCGCGCTTAACGACTGTCGAACCAGAAGTATGACCCGAGGCGGGTTGAGACGATAGGGTCGTCTGTGGTTGGGCATGTGCATCGTCCTCGTTCTGATCTTGGTCGAGTTTGCGGGATTCGCCAGTGTTGGGTGGTCCGGTATCGGCGGGTGGGGCAAGCGCTGCGATGGGGCGTTTACGAACGCGAATGTCTTTGCGGATACGGATTTTAATGCCTTGGTCAGCAAGGGAACAAGAGAGCGGAGTTGATTCTTTTTCGTTATTTGAGAAAACGTGGGTTGACAGGGGTTTGGGGGGTTGAGTGGGAGAAGGTTTGCGTCGGAGACGAAATAGAGTGATGATCCGAGAAGACGACATAAATGAAGGACAACACGAGGACAAAGGGAAGCGAGTTCAGATAAGACAAGGTCGCCGAGCAGACAGAACCGACCTTCCATGCCTGGAAACTTTTTTGCAGTGTAGACATAAAACGCAGCTGAGTAAATGGACTTGCAGTGACGAACAGTGTTACTGCGGGAATAGATGAGAAAAAGACGACGGGTGGCAAAGAGAAGGACGCACCCGACGACCTCGAAAAGACTGAGTTTCAAACGGTAGCTGCCTTCGGTGCGCACGCTGAGATCCGGAAATACGAAAAAGCCAGCGTCTTCGTTGCGATTCTCGGTATCTTTGAGGTGGTATAGGGACGAGACGACTGAGCCGGTCGTACATCGTGTTTTACCATCCTATGGGTGGAGTAAGAAAAAGAGCGGATTGCCAAGCGCGTGAAGATGTGGACCTTGAGCCAATGTAGTTCGGTGTCGTCGTCGGGTTTAGCAAGACTGGCAAACATGAAATAGTAGGGGTTCTGGAGGAAGCTATGCGCATAGTTTGGATCGGCATCCTCAGCGTCTGGGTTTGCGGGGGAGGGTGGCTGGCGGGTGTGAGGGTCGACAACACGGAGCTGAATGATGGGAGGGGGGTCAATGGGACGACGGTCAGCTGGCAAGGCAGGTGAGAGAGATGGTCGTGCGAAGCAAGGAAACAAGACCTGCCGCCAACGCCGCACATGCGGGCCTGCTTTGGCTCCTGCCTGACGGTGAGCTCGTACTCTCTGTGGTAGTTGGACATGAGTATTCGGAGGGGTTATCAGATGGGCGTATATAAGAGAAGGCTTGGTCCGGAAGGGTGATGGGAAGAGCCGGGATGGGACATACAGTCTGTCTCTGTCGGAGAACGAGCGGTCGCGCTCGTAGGGATACGCGGCTGGAACGGAGGCATAGCTGGGGTTGGCGTCCATCAAGAAGACGAGCGGATCGATAATTGCTGCCAGCGCTGAGCCTGACAGTCGTCCTCAACGTCGCTCCAGCCAAATGATCCCACACTGTCAGTACCACGTGACACACACCCCACAGGCTCGGTCATGCACACGAATTCACATACACGATGCAAAGCCCCGTCGTACAACCAACGTTGCTGCAAAATTTAGCCTCGTACCAGTCATTCGAGTCCTCTCAAGAAATGCGCCGGATAAACGTACCCTGCCAGCGAGCTCCCACACGATATAGATACCGTCACGGCCCTTCCACTCCCCTCCAAATCGCATCTGCACACTCCAAGGACTCGAGCCACTCCGCCGCATGGTACTTTGCCCGTCGATATGGCCATTGTTCCACCCCCAACGACCCATCCTCCTGGGATCGTGTCACCGTCCAGATGTTTCCATCGACTCGCACCACGCGCACGCTGGGGAATCCCTGTTCGACGACGCTCAGAACAGATCGAACGGGCATGTTCGTGAGACCGATGTAACGCAACAGCGGGGGCACGCCAGTGCGCAGTTGCTACACGTGCGAGGACATGTCAGACCGACGCGACGAGAAAGACAAGGCGATTGACGCACATTCATGAAAGCCGTCAAGTCCTCCGTCACCGCAGGCGACAAATCGAGCGTCAACGCGCGTACTGTTCGTGGGATCAACCAACCCGCTAGCGCAGGCGACAGATCCCTTGGATATGTGATCGACAGACTACTCAAGTTGGACAGCGCAGGCAACACGCCCCATGCCGAGGCATCAAATCCGATGCGGCGGGCATCCGCTGGCGGGACGAGGAGGTGATACGTTCGTAATTGCGTTCGTTCGCGGAGAAACTCGGAAATGGCGGGACAAAATTCCCGATCTGCAATATGTCGATGAAGACTAGTAATCGTAAGCGAAAAATGGCGAAGGAACGGGAGCGCGGTACGGTATTGTCGGAAAAATGACGAGGGTGCGCATTCTAGCGTCCCCGAGAGCATCAATGACTCGAGCTGGTGGCCATTGGCGAGAATCTCCGAGAAAGCTTGTGTGTCTGTTGAGAAACAACCATTGAATTCGATTTGCGTGAGGTGGCGGACTGAGATGGCCTCTGTGGGAAAACGCCAGCGAGGATTATTGATGGACAGAGAACGAAGGATGTCGCGGCTTTGAGCCAAGAACGAGTGAACGGACGAACTGCTTCCACCGTCAGAGCTGATCGCAAAATGTGTGAGGTGCTTAAAGACAGGTAATTCAATATCAACAGCGTGGTCTGCGACTCTGCAATGTGACTGAACCAAACAGGAAACAAGCAGACGATGGGGGGACCGTACACGAGAGATAATCGTTGCAGTCGTGGATTATATGAATGTACCATTTGCAACATGCGCGTGATCAGCTCTTTGTCTCCAGAGCAATGTATCTTGCGAAGATTCGCGAGCTTTGGAAGTGCGTTCATGAGCATGCCTAGGATTCCGTTCAATCAGATTGAACATGCAGCGACGAGATGGTCATACCAACTTGGAACGCCAATGGTTGCATGACATGGTAAGAAACAGCGAAGACCTTCAAGACCCTGACTTGGCCGGCGAAATTTGGATCGACCAATATTCGTGTGAGGATGTCGGCGCTTCGCTGGTAGTGCCACACATCGATATCACTAGTAAAGCTATCCCTCTGGAACGGTCTAAATCGACTCTCTGTGCCACCAGGATCCATGGCAGCGGTGAGATGAAGGTCGATTTCACGAAAGAGCAATTGACTGGCGATGCGGGAAAGCACGTTTGGGACGAGGAGCAATGACTTGAGGTCACGCTTAGGTAGGAAGAGAGCAATCTCCCGCCACACCTCCGCTGAGAAGCGAGGGGGACGATCAGGCTCTCTTAAAAGCTACGCTGGCAGTGAACGAACGATCTCGGTGTGGGTTATGATACACACCATCTCAGGACGGAGATGCTGGGATTGGATGATTGCCTTGACGTCCAGATTTTCAGGATCCACGGTCAAAACGGAGTGAAGATCTGCTGGCACACGTTTCAGACGTCATAGTGACACACGCACGGTCGAATGCGACACTTGCCCTGCTGAGCGGACGTCCGGTAGCCTGCGGCGAGCCTCACTTTGGCACGGAGCAAAAGCGCGCGGGCGACGTTGGCGGAGGGCAAGCCGGGAACCTGCAGGAGTGACTGGACGGCATTCTCCATGACCGTGCGGCAACTGTGTCAAGGCGTGTCAGGAAACGCTACGGAGAGAGACTGGTGTCTACCCTTGAATGGGCAAGTGCTGTAGTGCGTGCAAGAGGACGTCTGCTTTTTGGATGTCACCCAGGTGGACGGTAACATCGCGAATGCTGGCGTCCAGGATACGGGGATTGAAGAGGCTCATTGAGATGATGGTGGAGAGAGGGAAAGAGAGGGAGAGGGATAGCCACGGGACACAATGCGGGCAACAGGACCATCAGAGCGGCGATGTGAAGTAGAACCTGAAACGGAAAGAGTTTACCAAAAGAGAGCGCACACCTCTGCGAGGATCACCGCATCTTTGTGTGGGCCCTGTCGAGGGGTCACTCTGCCGAACAAGAGACCTTGCCCGTTCCGACGACGTACCCAATCTGGTAAGCGGCGACGACTGCTACCCTCGTGTTCATGGTCATGCACCTCGCGACAAATCCTGGTGGAGAGGTGCTTCAGAACCCGCCTACCAGGACTGAGCCCGACGCGGATGGTGGCTGGTATAAAGTGGCGTTATAGTCGTCTGATGAGAACGGCCTCTCAACTTGCACTAGTTGTTGTGATCTCTTCTCCCATGGACTCATCTACAGATCAACTACCTGAACGTTCGACGTGGCATCCCCCATCTTATCACGTCGCCAGCACGTCCGCTCCTTCGTTTCTCTCACGTACAGCGCCGGAGGGTGACCCTGCCAACTTCCCTCGGACCGCGAAATGGTGATCGTTCCGCAAAGTTGCGTACCATAACTGACATCACCGCGACGTATGGTGAAGGTGTGGGGACGGCTCCAGCCTGATGGTCCAGTGCGAAAATAGATCGTTCCAAATGTTCGCAATGTGCGTGCTTTCAGGCCCCTGTGGCCCCTCCTTCTGCTGGGATTCGGCTCACGACATGGTGATGCAAGTCAACGTCGTAGGTGTCGGTCGGGACGATGAGTCGACTCGACCGCGATCCAGTTATGCGTGTGTTCCATCTCACGGTTGCTCGCCTCTCTTCGCAGCTTCGTCCACGTCCGCGTCGCCGTCTCTCGTGCACACCAAAACGCTCCCGCAATCCGCCGCGATCATCGACTTTACGTGGTACCCGGGTGCATCGCAACACAACCCGCCGGCCTTTTGTTTCGTCGCTTCCGTCAGGAACTGTCCCATAAAGTTGTTGGACGGGAGAGACGGTAGGGTGCGTGACGACGACTTGACCTTGACCTGGCATCTGTGTCCCCCCCCCCCCACCGCAACTCACGCGTTTGTTTTTTACACATCAGCTCCGCGCGTCATATCCCATCGTCGATCACCGCGAGCGCCACGTTGCGCCGCATAGCTTGGCGTTCAACCTTACTGCCGACAAGTACGTGTCCACTTTGTCTTTTCTCGTCACACAGTGAAGCCCGCTTCCCCCGTACATCTATTCTGAACTCGAGGTCTGAAATTGAAATGTCGTCGTTCGACCTCCCTTGCTAGGTTATACTGCGGTTTCGAAGACGCGATCGAAATATTTGACGTGCAGAGACCGGGAAAAGGCGAACGGGTGCCAACGACACCTTCCAAGAAGAGTAAAGACGGATTGAAAGGTGAGCCATCCATGTTGTGCACCGACTCGTCCGTGATCGTACATGTGTCATTGAAAAAAAAAAAAAAAAAAAGGTATCCTCTCTGCGCTTACATTTTCTTATTCCCCGGAATACTATGCAGCTGGGAGTCTTACCCCGGCTTCACGTGTGTCCGACAATATCTTCCTGTTCCATGAATCCGCCTTCGAACCTGTCTTGTCGATAGGAGGTGTAGCAGATTGGGAAAAGGGAGGGGTGACCCAGGTACGTGGTGGTATCACCTCCTTGTCCGTCTTTTTTTTTTTTTTTTTTGGCACTCACGTCAAAATCCAACGTGTCATCCATGTCCCGTCCACACACTTGACATATTGTGGTCATCGCTCGCAGTTGACGTTCAATCCCATGCGACCTCACGTTTTGTACGCCGCGTTCAGACGGAGCGACAGAGTATGGAGCTGGGACCTTCGGGGGGATCCAAGTGTGCCGTTATGTTGCTTCTCCAAAGAGATCGTGTCGCACGGATCTGGTCCCAACGACCTGACGAATCAAAAAAGACAATTCGATGTCGAAGGTGCTGGAAAGTGGCTGGCTTCCGCAAACCAGGTATGTGTCTGCTCGAGACTTGCGAGTCTCCCTCTCCGTTCTTCCCATACGGAGTGAACCTACTTGGCTGTTCTGTTCTGGCTATCGCAGCTCGGAGAGATAGCGCTGTATGATTTGGAGTTCGAGAGCGGCGAACTCGCAGAAGGAACAAGACAGAATAGGCCCACGTTGCTGTTCGACGCACACGCTGGTAGGCCGATGTATCGTCCTCTCTCAGGTGGCTTCCGTGCTAATGACCGCATGCACTCTATCCACGTTGCCCGTCAACGGTGGGTGTCGCACAGACGCCATCGGGGCCGTCGCATTCCATCCCCTCGAACCATTCCTACTCTCGATTTCAGGTTCACGACATTTCGACGATGAAGACCCCGCGTCAGAAGAATCCGATTCGGACTCTCTATCGAGCGACGGCTCCAGAGAAAACGTCAGTGTTGTAAGCAGATTGAGGGAGCGCCCTCGGCCATCTGTGCGCGATGCGTCCATCAAGATGTGGGATTTCAGGGGGCCGGTGGAAGGTGTCATAGGTTAGGTGTGTACGAGGCCCGCCTGCTCGACGTGCAAAGGGATCTCTCCGAAATGAGCACGATTCGTGGTCATAACCATGGCATAACACAGTCGGCTATGTAAAACGTGGTGGTGATGGGAAAAGAAAAAAAAGACATGCATGCGATGAGTATGACCATAAACAATCAGCAGGTCGTGGTCATACGACCGTGCCAGCTTTTGCTGCGATACGGGGCCAGAGATCAGCCTGTCAAGGTAGATGAGCAATTCGGTCGATGTTACCAGGTGGGTGCATACGCATTCTTTTGCTACAGGGCCGACGATGACGGAGCCCTTCATGTCACCCTTGTTGTTGACGATAACACCGGCATTGTCCTGCGGCGATCCAAGTCAGGAGGCACACAGCCGCGGAACGAGGACTCGCCGAGAAGCACGAACCTCAAAGTAGAGGAAGACACCGTCTCTTCGCCGCCAGGACTTGCGTTGGCGGACAACGACGACAGGCAAGGCTATACAGATCACACGTCAGCACCTCCGCGCTCCGAGTAGAACGACATGGGACGGGCGTTGCGACTCGCACTCGCGGTCACGTCATGTCAGAGACGCTCACTTTTCTTTCTCAATTCGGGCTTCCCCTTCTTGACGGAGGCGACGACCATGTCGCCCACGCCGGCGTCTGGTAGTCTGTTGAGACGTGCACCGAACCCATACGGTTCGATCAGAAAGAGCGATTTCGCGCCGCTGTTGTCTGCGCAGTTGAGGACGGCTCCAACGGGGAGACCGAGGGTGAGGCGGTATTTCTTCCCAGTAACGCCGACTGTGTGCACGTCGATGAGCGGAACGAGGATTTTCACCCCACATCGTGCGCGGCAGACCTACTCTTTTCCTTGGCCATGTTTTACAAGACGATGATGCGAGTGACCTCGAGACTTTGGAGGATGACCGTTCTATCAAGGTTTAATGCCGTTGCTCGGCATTTTGAAACTTTATAGCTAACGGGAATTGCCGACGTACCTTATAAATAACTAAAGCAAAGGGGGGCCATGGGTATTGACAAACTGGCAGGCGCGAACCCATACACTTCCGGCTCCATCTTTTTTTTTTTTCCTGGTCCTGTTCCATCCTTGGGGCTGACAAGCCAAACGCTCGCCAATGGCACGTACCAACCTGCATTGTAATATCCCCATCGACCGCCATAGAGATCTAGCTGCACGTTTCTCGCACGCCCCATGATGACACGGAGCATGCACAAGACATTCGAGCCGGTCGTGTGGCGTGCCTATCGGGGTTCTCGGCTGGACTGAGACTCACATATTCTGCCGTCCCCCTTGGGCATTTGCGCTACAGCAGAATGTCTAGGACAGAACGATGATTCATAGTACATTTTTCTGTAGCATAGAAGGTGTGCTCAACACATGATATATGGGATTCAACCGCGGGTAACAAAGGGCAAAAAGTACATGCGTATCCATCAATACCTGAAAGGAGACTCAAATTGAACGAAAGAGTAAATAAAAAGACATCGAGGACCGAAACAAGGCAATCCGAGGCTTGAAAGATTCAACAGAGGTGTATTCAAGCGTCTTGGTATCAGGGTATGGCATGCAAGCCGACATCAGTGGAACGATGGACTGCGGCTCTTCCGACGCATGCGATCGGCGCTAAACGGCGTGGACCTAGAGAGCAGGTCAGTATGCGGGTTCGTGAAAAGGAGACGTGGGTTACCTCTTCCAGTGATATCCACCACTGTGCCATCCGCCGTTCCACCCACTCTTGGACGTAGTAGGCGAAGTTGATGCGGCAGATGAAGCCTGATGGAAAGATAAGAAACACGGCTAGTGTGCGAGTGAACACATGAACATACTTGAGTGGGGCAGGCTGTCGCTGTGATAGTAACCGTAGTGGTGCATGTGCACGTAGAAGTAGCGCTCGTCTGCGTTCCCGAAGCCCCGGATGTCGTGCCTGCGCCGCCTGCGGTATTCCCAACAGCGCTAGTGGTCATTGTCGACGGAGTGGAACTCGCCTCCGTTGTCGGATGCAAGAGCACGCCTGTTGGAGTTGGGGTGGTCGAACCGGCAGTAGCCGTCGTTCCAGAAGAAGCAGAAGCCACAGTTGCAGAAACAGACGACGAGGAGATCGTAGTACCGCCCATTGCCTAAGAAATCACCAACATATACACGTCAGCCAATCCTAACGGATGATGCCGCAAAGAAGCATACATACCCCACTGAGGATCTGCTGTAGTAACTGCGTGTTGATAGTCGCAGCGGTGACAACGCCATTCCCGTCCATGGTAAGGTCAACAGGATTCGAAACGTTCAATAGCGCTATGCATCCAAGACCTACGTTCTGGATAAGAGACACAGAAAATATGTACTGAGGATAAGCACGCACCAGGAGCAGGCCCAAAGGACGCAGAAAACCTCATCGCAAGGAAAGTGAACAAATTGTTCGCCATGTCCGTAGCGGGTGAACCAGCATTCGTAAACAGCTGCTGATTGTCGCTGATGAAAATACCCGACTGAGTGATTTGTTGACTGAAATAGATCGTTGGTCAAAAGTGACAAGTAGCTCTACAGTGCATGTGGACGCACCAGTAGGTCACAGCCGACGCGTTTTGGCTATCCGCTTGTGGTTGTCCAGTGCCAGCACGGTATAGGTTTACTTTTGAAAGCGAGGGTTGCCCGTTGACAAGAACCATCGGATCGTTCAGTGGTACCAAAGCAGGTCCACCGGCGGGAGGGAAGAAGAAAGCTTGAAGCTCCTGCACATTGAAACATTAGGATATGCGCTCGAACAGTGCAAGGATGTCACGAACGTCGGTAGCCAGCGCTGGACCCTGCCCAGTCGGGCATGTTGTACAAGGGTTTTGATAAGGAGCACATCCAAGGGTGGGGTCAATGAACTGGGTGACGAGCGCATTGTCAGAAGCTTGTACAACGGTCAGCACCATGCATTCCTGGGTTGTATAATCGAGCTCACCGTTCGACAACGCCTCTGCATCAGGGTTGGCTTTGTTGTTGTCAGGAGTATTCTGGGCGAGGGTATTATTGCCTATGAGAAGATATGTTGTGATGACATTATCTGATTGGTCCTAGAGCATGGCGGTTACACGAATGTTTGAGTTGGGACAAGGGAGCTGCTCGCCTGGTCAACGATGCGGAAGTCATGAGTGGTGGGGCAAGCCTGACCACCCGATCCAGTACCGGGTGGTGGAAGCTTGATGAGACCTTGAGATACGGCACTTTTTGCCGCGTTAAACCATGGTTCTCCGTTACAGTATGCGAACTAGAGACAGGTATTGATAAGAACGCTGCAAGAAAACCATTGGCATACCTGACCGAATACTGAATTTTCCAGACCATTGACACAGTCCGTCGTGTCGCCAGTCAATGTAAGCGACGCAGCGTTGCTACCAAACCAGATACCGACGATTGCGTTATTAGGAAGTGTGGGTACGATTGGAGGAACGTAAAAGCCTGTAGACGCGGCCTGTCGTGCGACCATCGTGGCGGTGGGTCGATCAGACATCGTGGTTGAGAAAGTGACACCGGAAGCACCCATCGCAGGCGCAGTGGTTGCCCCGTCGTTTGTGCTACCTGACGCAGTAGGTGTGCCGATAGTTGAGCCGGTATTGGAGGTCGAAGCGCCAGTGCTATTCCCAACAGGTGCCATTCCTGCATTGATAACGAGAGGACTGTAGATTTGGATGTTGCCTGTCGCGGGATCAAGGATCGCGGCCTCAACAAAGGCACCTTGGTTGGCAAAGTCTATTTGCTGATATAGGCGCTCAGAGTTGACAAGCAGGCATCGAGTGGAAAACCTAGCATGCTCACGTTGCATCCAGTCAGCACGTAAGGGGTGGCAAGACCTTTGGCAGTAAGTGGATTCGCAGGCACCTGCAGCTGGCAATTCTGCGAACGAACGACAAAGACGCATGACAGCAAGGTCAGACAGAGAGAAAGCAGTGCAGAGTGCCGCATCCTGCGAAAAGAAAGACAGGGTGTGCCCGCCACACAAGAACGAGGTCACAGACCCAACTGTAGTTGACTGTAGTTAGTTCAGGATTCACTACCAGCATGCAAACATCTGTGTCACCTTGTCGCCCGCTGGGGGAAAAGGTAACGAGAGTGGGGGAAAGATGGAAGGACAGGAGAGCTACGCCGCCCG
Organism: Tylopilus cervinicoccineus; assembly: GCA_038094635.1. Lineage (NCBI taxonomy): Eukaryota > Fungi > Basidiomycota > Agaricomycetes > Boletales > Boletaceae > Tylopilus > Tylopilus cervinicoccineus. The sequence continues at coordinate 37,805 of JBBPUK010000022.1, read as the reverse complement.
CCATTTATCTGATAATAACCTGCAACCGTCGCCATGAGACAGGGGAGAGAGCTAGCAGCTGTTGCGGTCGCCAGCAGAGATCGGATCAGAGACAGTACCAGTGGGTGCAGTGAGTCGTCAAGACACCCCAATCTTGTTGGACCATTGTCTCTTGTTCGCTGGTGAAGGGTCGGAGTTGAACTAGGCTTTTTTGCTCACGCCCGTCAAGACCGTTTGATGCGTCGAGTCACTGTGTTGTGTGCCTGGAAAGACGACGGGTCTCTGCTCTGCACCGTGGCCGGTCTGATTCTGCGATGCCTGACCAGAAGAAACCACTGACCGTCACCCTCACCGAGCCCGTCGTCTTCCTGCGCACCTCAGATCCCCTGGGACGACTCCAGTCAGACCCCGTCGACCCACCTACCCTCGTCAGAGGGATACTCACCCTCAATGTCGCCAAGCCAATGAGAATTTCCAGCATCGAAGTGGGGTTGTCCGGAGTGCTGGCGATCAACTACCCAGAAGGTGCGCATCTATTTTCACGTGCCCTTCCCTCCGGTTATGACCTCTTCCGACTCGCAGCAATCGGGGCGCGTCGTATAGACCTCCCAGAAAAACGGAAAATATACTCTTCGACCGTGACCGTGTTTCGTGCAGGCCAAGTTTCTCGCGCAAGACACGCTGCATCTCTCGGTCCTCGGTTGTCCGACGAGGACAGGCATGCAGCGGCCCGTCTGTCTTCATTGCCCCGAGGGCGTTCCGAGCGCCGAAGCACCGCTGGTGCGTCTCAATCCTATGGACGTCGCGGGGCTCTGTTTCATACATTGCTGATTGTAATAGGTATCCCCCTCCATCCTGGCCCAACCCCGCCATACACCGAGACCCAGTTTCCGATTCGGTCAGCGCCTGCTGCTCCTGGGGAGCATCCGGCTGAAACGCTCGAAGAGCTAAGGCAAGCTTTGAGGGAGAATTTAGAGAGACATGGTTCTAGTGAGCACTTCCGAGGTTCCCCAACCGGTCCCTCAACATTTCTCAACTACAGGCTCTCCATCTTCCTATGCGCACGTCCCGTTTTCCCCCACAAACTTCATTATGCGCTCCAACACGTCCAGTACTTCTGGTGACTCCTCTCATAGAGAAAGCAGCGACTTCATGCATACAAGCTCATCCCACGAAGGAGACACATTTTTTCACAGTCCCACTGAGGAATCTCCACACGTCGTGCATCTTCAAGGCCCCTCACCTACTCTTCACTCCCCCCTCCCCTCTCCCGAGAGTACCCATGCAACTCGGCCTCGCATGCGTGGAGGTAACCATGACCCTACAACTACTCATTCCCGCTTGCGTCTTTCTCTCGCTTCCGTTCTAGATGCCGTCAAAGAGATTACTTCTAGATCACCATCTAGGTTGTCAGGTGATAGTATTGCCGGTTCGGAAGAGAGGGAACGTGGACGTCCAAGAGTCAGGCTCGTATCCGAAGAGCAAACTAGTGCTAGCGTTCTAGAAGCAGTCTCTGGCCCTGGAAACGGTAACCTAAATGCTTCCCACATGAGTAGTCACTCGGAACATCGAGAGCATCATCTGCTTGGTCTGGGTCGCATCCTCGGATTGGAACGTGATCACGAAAAAGAGAAGGATGGAGAGCACAAGTCCAAGGAACACGGAGAACAGGAATTTAAGCCAGGTAGGTCGCCCCATTTGTCTTCATTGTTCCGCCGCTTGACCAATCATCCACCTATCGATGCACGGGACTTGAAGGTACCTACAGCTTCCCGGTCTCCTTCTTGCTTCCGCCTCATCTTCCACCGACGTTTTCCCTCCCGAATGGGTCACTTAACTACACCATTAAAGGCGTTGCTCACCGTCCCGGGACATTCACATCTAAGCTTTCTTGCCGAGTTCCGCTGCTAGTTGTCGTGGCGCCGGCTATCGGAGCTGGAGATGGCGTTGGGGAACCAGGGTCATTATTCATTCAACAACAGTGGCAAGACAAGCTCGCTTATTCCTTTGGACTGAGCTCGCGCTTGCTCCTTCTTGGTTCTAAACATCATCTGGAAACTGCCTCCAATGAAAGGGTCGCCGAATCCCTGATAGAGGGTAGGGCGGAAGCGAGAGCTGAATCAGTATATGGCACAGCTACACTGGACCTGACTCTCTTGCCCACCGAAAAGATCAAGATCTGGAGATTGGCCGTGTTCATCGATCAGCGCGTTAGATACATTGGTGAACAGGGAAATTTCCTCAGGGACGACGATAAGAGGCAGGTGAAGCTGCTGGAAATGCAGGACACATGTCTGCCCGAGGAAGCGGGTCTTGCTCACGAAGAAGAACAGATGCGCAAGAACAAACACAAGCATAAGCACGATCTTGTCCAAATTCCACTCCTTCCAACTCCTATCTCGCCGGATCGGTCGCCCATCCTGAAATATGTCCCTCCGTCTGCAGATCCTTCTATCCTAGCTGGTCCCGGTCCCTACACGCTCTCGGCCACATTCGGACTTCCTGGTTGCAATGTCACTTCCGGTCCTGACAGTGGACTACAGTTTACTGTGAAACAAAAGGCCTCGAGCGTGAGGGTGGAACATTCGTTACGACTCGCCATGAGGGTGGAGAATGTCGGTGACGGAGACACCCGTGATCACGGGGAAGGGGAGAAGAAGAGATTTTTTGATATCGCAATACAGACGCCGGTCACCATCCTCTCCGTGAGCATACTGCCTTCTCTCTCCGTATGGATGTGTGTGCAATCTCAGACCCATTTTTTGCATCTCACTCATACAGTGCCGTTGTGTTCCAGAGTACCAGACACTCCCCAGGTACACCCGGTTCACGGAAGACAGCTTGTACGACTACACCGCGTGTCCCTGTCGAGAGTATGGCGCACCGCCCACTGAACACGAAGGCGTAGGCAACCTCGGACATGCCATGAGGTTCAGCTCGGACTCATCCATGGAGGGCGAAAACGGGACTACCGACGAGAACCGCAGCGCTGGCCGCGAACGCTCGAGATCTCCGTTGGGTGCACACAGGAGCGGTCACGCGAACCCGCCCCGTTCTCATCCAGCATCCCCGACCCCGACCAGCTGGACGCGCGCTGGCGCCGAGGCGAATTGGCACAACAACAGGGGGGTACCGCCGCCGCCGCCGTTGGGGCCGCCGCCGCCACCTCGTCATGCGCATGCGCATGCGCACGGTCACCACCACCCTCACCACACACGTTCCGAGTCCCACTCGGTGACGATATCCTCTTCCCACGCCCCACGTGCGCAGACGCCACCTCCACACACGACCCCTCATCAGTCACGGCCGTCCTCGCCCCTGGCGCGGTACGAGCGACTCGTGTCTGGGCTGGAGAGCGAAGCTGGGGAGGCCCCACCCTCGTACGAGAGTGTCGCTTCAAGCTCTCGACGATGCTAGTCCCCCACCAAGGAGGAGGGTGCGATGCGCTGACATGCGTCGCCTGTGAAGAGTGTCTATAGATCATTATGAAGTCGTGTGGTTTCAGGGCCTGTATTCCGGCTGCCAAGGATACCCTCTCACCGAGTTGCTATAGGTTCATGGCACGCATGTAGTCTCCAACTATCTGATACTACGTTAATACGGACAAACAACCACTCTGTTCTGATCATCCTGTTGTACCAAAGTGGAGAGCAATGTACTTTTTTTTATCAGGCTCTGACGCGTTCGTGAGGCTCCTGCCATGGTACGCCTGTACAAACATTGTGTGAGCGGTCGATCCCCACACGACCACATGTCAGTTTAAAAAAAAGGAGTGCACGAACCCAAAGTCTTGAAAATCTGTTCCTCGGTCTCCGACGCAACAATTCGTCCTGGACAAAAAAAAACAAAAAAAAAAAAAAAGTCAGACACTTCACGGTGGCGTACTGATCGCCTCGAGTTCCCCACCATCGCATATCTTCTTCTGCCTGTCGTGTGGGTCACGCACGACGCCCGTATACAGACCACGTTGGTTGAGCGAGTACCCGTGTCTGTTCGCTTTCAGTCGCATCGCACGATTAAACTGGGTGGCATGAGCTCAAGTTTGAACGGTGGGGGAGGTAGAAAAAAAAAAAAAGAAGCATAAAAAAAAAACACTTACGATGTCGTCACCCTGTTTGCGACGTAAAAATTTAAATTGTGAGCGACGAGTCGGAGATGTAACCCACTGTATAGTAAAGTAATGCGGCACCTCGGCTTATCCAGGGTACACAGAGAAAGTCGACCCTACGGCGTTTCGCACCAGGTTCAGGCAGCTTGCACAGACCACGATATACCAACTCAAGGTCTGAAAAATCGTCGGGTACGGCCAAATCTTCAGTGATGATGCCGGTCGCGCGTAATTGCTCAAGCAAGGTGGCTAGCACCCCTGTTCAGTCACTGATTGGCCAGGGCATGCGTTACGGAGATTTCCACAAAGCGTACCCTGATGTGTCTTGCCATCTGCAGTCTGTCGCGTGATCAAGATGTCGATGTCTCCACAGTCAGCCTTTCCCCTGTACGGTGTAAGAGAGGATGATCACTCTTTGGACAGGAAGAACTCGCCTTCTGTAACTTCCCATGATCTCGATAAACAACTCGCTATCAATGGCGAGTGCTACACCGCTATTTTAGCAAGCGCAACTACGTAGACGTGGCCAGGAGAGTCATACCAATAGGTTTGATAATTTCAAAAATCTTCCTCGCTTCCTCACGGGGCATTCTCGAGTTGATGTCTACGGGTAAGTTGTGTCAAGGACGAACAGGTAAGAAAGACGGCATCACTCACCATCGTAAAACCTCAGACCAATCTCTTGTGCTACCGATAGCTTCAACCCGCCCTTTCTGGCCCTAACATCGTCCAGCGTTCTGAGCCCACTCGCAAACCAAGTAAATGCGGTACGACGACCTAAAAAAAAAAGTATATTTGAGCATAGCCAAGGAGCGAAGAAAGCAGCGGGTGCTTGCCAACGCCATAAATCCCTTGGAAAAGCCTGGTAGCTGTGACATCTTCTGTAGCTTCGTACCTGATACGCTCGAGGTCCCCCGTGTTGATGATCTCCATGATCTGTTCTCTGTTAAAAAGATATTCTTCACTATGTCTTCGAACAACGTACCTTTAATGCAGTCTTTTCGCCCACACCACGGATGGAGCGTGCCTCGCTAAATGACCTGATCGGTTTAGGATATTTTCGTATGGCGGGAATACCTACGTCATCGTCAGTAACAGAAGTGCACTGTGATGTTGAGCTCACATTTTCCGTAGCTATATGTACGCCAGCGATCATCATCGGAAGATTTTGCCTTGTGCAATTCCCTGAGCTCTTCTAACTGCCTCACAGTCGGAATACATACACACAATGTGTCAAGAACGTTACCTTATCAACGACGTGCTGGTTGACACAAGCGGTTGGTTTGGGCCCTTTGAGGTCGCATGCAAAACCCTAGAAGAATACAAGATGATGATGTGTTCCTTTTCACGGGCAGTAGTTGACTCACTCTTCTCGAAACCGGTCCCCGGTGATATTCTTCGAATTCGTCTTCTCCCTCATCCGAATCAGATGCGTCCTGGTTCCACTGGAAATAATTAATATTTTAGCGAAACGGTTCGGATCATCGTCGATGGCTCCACCAACCTGTGCTTCACGACAGGCCCTCGCTTGAGCATAGTACTCTGCAAGGGGATCATCACTTCCTAGTGCTTTTGCTTGCTCCGAGATTGCACGCCCTTCAGTCCTGCCATCGTCGACAGATTTGAGGTCGAGCGGAGGCGGTGGTAACACAGCAAGAAAAACGCGAGGATCCCCAGCTGAAGTTGGCTTACCCTCCTGAGAAAAGTTACTGTGATAGGAGTAAGCCCTGAACACCTGACACTCAGCATTGGAGCGTACGAGATGTGACTGATATCGCCACTGTCATCATGTGCACCACCATCTCCACTCGACGCCAGATCGTGAGCCGTTTTCCCACCCTGCTTACTGCGTCGGATGTTCTTCCAGCTGTAACCAGCATCCATCCGTTCCGGAAACGCCGCGTGCATAAATTCAAAATCGAATTTATCCTCATCTTCGTGGTCACCTTCCGCCTCGCCCTCTTCCTCAACATCCCTGTCCGACAATACCTTCCGTTTGCTCGCTCGTTTGTATCCAGAGACAACCCAGTCCCAGGTGACGGTGGGGATATTATCAGGTATGTCTGATAGGGATTTGAGCGACAGTGCATGTAGGGTGTGTCGAACGCCTGCATCTGTCACGATGTGAGTCACGATGGCCGGGTCGTATCTCGGTACCAACGTTCCCCCGTGCTTCACGACCTGCGAAATTACGGTGAGCACATTATTAATGCCACACCCGAGCAACTCTGGGAGAGCATGGGGTGGCGACACCAAGACACGCCGCTCGGATATACAATGTAACAGGGTCGCGAGGTGCCATGGATGGTAAAGAGAAGAATGTGACGATGACTCACGTATTCCATGCGTCCCTTGGTTGTACTGCTTGCGTACAGCATGTCACCCCCAACGTAAAAAATACGTTTTCCTTTGAGGTACTTTGTCTTCACACGTAGCCCAAGACATGACTGTAATTTCTGAGCGTATTCGAGGGGTGTAGTAAGTTTCGGCTTGTCCTTCACCTGCTTACTGCTACTCCCGTTCCTGGATGCATTCTTGAGCCTCCTGTTACTATTTACCGTCTTGCGTGTCTTTGTTTCCCCCGGGATGCACGTAGTGAATAGGAAAGGTTGTGCGTCAGTAGAATGCATGCGAGAACCCCTACTGGCACGAGGGGTCTGTCCAGATATGGTGTCTGCAGGACTCGAGATGTTGCTGACAACTAGGTGTGTTGTTGTATTAAATCCTGCAGGTGTGCTGGACATTGGAACACCTCCAATGCAACCAACCTCGCGGAAATCATCGGTTACTCCAGATGGGGGTGCATTGATAGCGGGAAGGACGGTGGGGGCCAGGGAGATCTTCGGGATCCCATCCACGCTTGTCAAACACGGGCAATGCTCGGGGGGCCTAGAGCTATTCTCGCCGTGACCATCGAAAGTGGTAGAGCTGAAAATAGTAGCATTGCCTGATGAGGTGTGTGGGAATGAGACTACCTCCGTGACAGGAGGATTTTCAAGCGTGGAAATAGGTGGAGCATCGAGCTTTCGTCTTTTCAACGCCTGGACCACTTTCGTCTTAGAACTCGAAGGATTTGCATGGGTGGAAAATACGGAAACTCTTTCTGCGACAGGCAGAGACTGGCTGGATGTCTGATCCATTTGAGCCCGCGCGAAAGAAATTTCCGTGTGCTTGCCACACTCAAAGGCTAGATCAGTGGGATCGGACATGCCGTTTCGACTACTCATTTCTGAATGGACTTGTAGAGACGGCCCAGTTTCGACATAATTAGGTGTATACCCTGAGGAATGTTTGACGGAGGCACCACTTCCTCGTGCCGTTGTCCTCGAGGTATTGGGGACCCAATCTGGGCCACCAGAGACACAGGCAGGGAGAGAGTAATCTACCGACGTTGGAATAGAATGCTCTTCTATTGATTTGTGCCGCTTAGGGAGACGTGCCGCATAAGGCGGGCTTTTTGCATTAGGTTCGTCCATGTCATTCCGGAAGTGATCCAATGGCGAAAAGGAAACGCACGTTGAAGCAGGCCCAGGCAAGAAGCCATGAGAGGTACAGTTTGATTCATTGGCTGTGTTCGTCTGTTCTGCACGGTTGTTCTCGCCGGCTACCTTGGGGTCCAAAGAAAGCCTATATGTAGAAAGTCAACTGCAATCTGCGACTGATCTCGGTAAACAGGACTCACATGCTCTGAGAATTCATCGGACGGCAGAGTGCAGGTTCTACATCCCTGTAACGCGCCTGCTTGTCACACCCCACTGAGTGTCAGCCCAAGGACATACCGGTTCTCCCGCGTAGCCGCAAGACGTGTTCGGATGTATGCATCGACATCCTCGTCAGGGATGCTCATCCGCCTGTCCTGTTCGGCGAAAAATTCGTCGACACCACTCATGACGCCGGATGCGCGTGATGGAGGAGCGGATTCGAGGGTCGCGCGTATTTAGGGGGAATGACGAGTTCGAAGTCACAGCCCGGAACCGGAACACGTGACCTCCGGTGGCGTTTGTCACTATGAAACGCGGTGGGCAGATGCTCACCGAGTGACAGTGAGTAGGTCTCTGGCTGTCAGCTGCGCTTATGCACGGGACAGAGTCTACGGCTACGTGGCAGACGACGGACAAAGCTGGTCGTCCTGCCAGTGAGCCAGCAGCTGCACGGTAGGCGTCCCTGAGAATCCTGCGTGGGGAATTTACCCATCATGATTTACGGGGGTGGTGTCGTGCGGTGCCGCGTGAACGAGGTTTCAGCGCAAGCCAAGAGCGCAGCCCAGTGAGCCCGCTCAGGCGACAGCTTGCAACGCCGTGGGCTCATCCTGTCTGGCTCGGACTGGGTATCCACACAGAAAAAATGCGTGCAGCCTTGCTGTGGCAGGTCCGGGTCCAAATCGGTCTTCTGAGGCGGTTCCGCTGATCACGTAACAGGCTGTACTCTCCTTCCCACTGCCATTTCGCTCAGAAAATTTCGGTTCGTTTTTGCGGGCCTTCCCTGATTCAGATCTGTTTATCACGTTGATCGATGAATCCCATCTGCCTACCGTTTGCTGCCTTTGCCTTATTTGCTTGTTGCCATTCGTATGGGGCCCAGAATCTGAGTCTCCGGATCCACGCGGACTCAATCACTCAGCGACTCTCCTTCTCCAGCAGTCGTCAGTCGTCCTGCTGCCCCGGCACGACACCGCCTGTCCCCCAACACTCGATCATTTTGCCTTGGGAAGTAATCCATCTTACGGACTTGTATGCACGTTTCCCATCTCAACACTGTAGTCGACAGGGCCGCTTGTTTGACCTCGTGTCTAGCTTCTACTCTGTTTCGCTGAGTTACTATCGGTATAAAACTCAGTAGTTGAGCGGCGTCCAATTTCTGTCTTGCCAACGCACTGTCATCTCCATCAAATCCAGTAGGCACACTATTCTACACTCGCTTCCTCTACCCACTTGGTCATGGCGATTGAATTGAATAACCGCTGCAATCTGCAGGGCGACGATGAAGTGGAAATTAACGTTAACGGTCTTCCCTCCCTTGGCACCCCGAATGCTATGGGCTCTGACGACGACGACGACGGTGGTTCTTCTGATACGTCGTCGATTCTGACGGAACTTGGAGCAGACGAGTTTCCAGGCCACTTCAGAGAACATGGTGGCCGGCTCTTCCATTCTCATGGTAACTTGCCATACCCATTGCCTGTTGACGGCGTCGAACAAGAGGTGGGTTGACATCCTCTCTGTACAAGTCGTCTTTGTTGAGCTTTTCTTTTACAGAGGCTCAATGTGCAGCACAAAGTTCTGCGCGACCTCCTGGGTTCTCACTTCACTGGACCCATTGCCGAAGCGTTAGCCCACGAGTCCGACAGGCAGAAACGGGCTCTCGACCTCTGTACGGGAACCGGTCGATGGCAAGTGATTCATCTGATCAGACTTGAACCCATCTCACTCGATTGTGTTGGACACCTTTGACAGGATGATGGATATGGCAAGTCAATTTAGGCACGTTAGGTTCTCTGGCGTTGACATTGGTATGTGTAGGATACATTGTTTTCGTTATGTAACGGATTGCTCGCTTCCCGCTGTCTAACTTTGTCAACGTACAGTTCCGATCGCGACCAGGCGTCCTCACCCCAATGCCCACTTCGAGATCCTGGATGTCACGCAGCCCCTTCGATGGCCTGATGGTGTGATGGACTTTGTCCATGCACGTGGTGTTTCGCTGGCGGCATGTCATTTGTTTATGTTATCCCCTTCGCTTTTCATCATTTTCCCATACAGGTACCCAACTATCCGGAGATGCTACGCGAAGCCGCCCGTGTTCTGCGACCTGGCGGCATCTTTTTCTCCGGCGAAATCGGCCGGTATGTTACTTTCGCACCTGGTTACCCTGGCAACCCAGCCGTGGACGCCCCCGGCGCCACCCGCTTCTTCAACGTTGTCAACGATCTCTTGAAACGTGTCGGACTTCATGAAATTACCGGGGATATCCCTCACTGGCTAAGAGATATTAGAATGTTCACTGGTGGTCGCATCCAAGAGCACCTCATCCCCATCGGGGAATGGCACCCGTCTTCACGCCAGAAGACTATAGGACGTGCTTACCTCGAGGCGATGACGGTGTTCGCAGAAAGCCTTAAGCCATTTCTGAGGGATCAAGGTGATCTCTCCGAATGGGAAATACGCGAACTAATTAGCGGATACGTTCGCGACATGCGCCGGGTCCCTGGTCTGGTGAGCGTCTACCAGACGGTGTGGACGACTAGGGCCTAATTGCTGAGCGGTTAACTTGGATTCCACTTTGCTTTGTGCTATCGGTTGTTTTGAATCTGCTTGTTCTTGCTTTTATACCTACGGCTGGCTTTCATGTACTTGCTATGTTGTTGCTCGTTAGTCTTGTTGTAGTTGTAATGTTGCTCTGTTTGTTAATAATGTGCACCTCAGACTTGTTTGTGAGATTCAGGTTAGCGTGATGGCAACGACAAAGATCTTGCACTGACACCCAGGGTTGATCCCAATCTGGAAAGGTTGAAGAGGTTGTTGATCACCGTTTGGGTCTTGGGTTAGGATATTTCACGCTCGAATTGAAAGGTCCTTTTTGGAAGCTGCATCCTTTCGCAGATCCCGGCTGTTTCTCATATAAAGACATGTTCTCGGAAAACTCTCACCCCGTTTCGTTCCTTCTCCCCACTCACATCCCCCCAATCATCAGGTCTGCCTACTTCCGCGTCCCTGGAGAGACGTTGTAATTACGCTCGCTCGCCCTCCATCATACACCCCGCCCTCTTGGGTACCGTTTGTATACCAAATGGCGGTCATGCGTCACCTGTTCTCGGTTGGTTTAATTTCGCCGCCCCCTATCTTCCTCTCGAGCTCCACCTCGTCGTAGGTTCGCGCACTCTTTAATGGCTGCCGCATATGGGAGCCGCTATCGTTGCTCACGCGAGTTCGTCGACGAGCCGGGCTTGGTCGGTTCTGACTCGGACATTTTACACCAGACCTTGTTGAATGCCGCACATGAAGCTTGTACGGTCCACGCCTAAGGACTTTTGGTCCGTCGATTTCTCGCTACTACGTCGTCATCGCTGCTGCGATACACACGTTCCGCGCAGCGATGACCCTTTTCCCTCCAAGTGGCCATGGTGGTCAGAACGCGCGCGAACGCCGACATGTGCGGACCAACCCGTTCTGGTCGCTGTGGCCCCTTGGAACGTCGAGGTGCTCTTGAAATCGCTTCAAGGCCACACTTTTAACCCGCCCCTTTTTTCTAACAAGTGCGGCTACGTGGGGACGCTGACATCAGTACGGCGCGATCATGTCACCCAGAAAGCTTGTCGCGTGAGATCCTCGACTCAGAAAACCTGAGATTTGAAACATGACATGCGTGCATGACGTGCTGACAAGCGGGGCATCTTGGAACGAAAATGTGAATCTGAAGCTTCATTGACGCCTATCCAGATCTTGGCTCAGAAAAAAAAAAAAAAAGAAAAAAGAGAGAGATCTGTGACGCAGATCTGTGCAGTATCAGCGCACCAGTGCTCGGAGTGGGGTGACGAGAGCCGAACCCCCATGTAATCACAGCACCAAGATTTGAACAACTCCTCAATTTCTCCGGGATGATTTCGAATGGAGATACTCGTGAATGCCCAGTTGGACAGTCGACCTCAGGCGCTAATTCAGAATTGGATATGAATTTCAAGGAGATGAGCGAGGTGCAGTCCGAAAAAAGAAGTGTGCGTACAGCTCAACGCCACAACCAGAAGCGCGTTCAGTAAAGACTGTCCCCTCTACGCAACACTCGAAAACAAACATGTATTCAACGCTAATCACTGCCAATGTTCATAGCTATAGGGTATGCGGAAGCCATTGTGGCCACTAGAATCTGACGTTCACGACTGCCCAGTCACACACGTCTAACTCATGTCCGTATTCGGGCCGATCGTCCGTTGTCGTTTTACTCAAAGAGGAATGGTACCGCTCAACCTAAAGTCCCTGCTGCTCGCACCGATGGAGAACGTGATGGTGCCGTTTGGTTTGGCCCATCCTTGACGGACGACGTCCCAGATCGACAAATCGTACCGCGAAAGCGTAATCGATGCTTGAGTCGACTGGCCAGGCTCAAGAACAACGTTTGTGAAACCCTTCAAGATCGACGGAGGCTCCATCGCCGAAGGCGGGTGGTGCACGTAGAGTTGGGGGACCTGAGAGGTATGGAGCACAAGTCCGTCCGTCAGGAATATGCGATATGCGGAAACAAGAAAGCTGGGCTTACGTCGCCACCGTAGTAAGAGCCATTGTTCGTCACGTCGAATGTCACCTGGAACGCGGGCATGTGGAGCCTAGCAGGAACGAAAACAAGAACAGTCAGATAACGGCTCTCCGCCAGGAGCGAAAGAAAGTTACCATAGAGCAGTGCTTGAACCTTCGGCGATGGGAGTCGCGCCTCCATTAGCCCAGTTGTTAATGAGGTCTGTTTCCGGGGCATCCGTGCAATCAATGGGTGTGATCGCAAGGTTACAGTATTCAAAAGTCGTGTAACTCAAGCCGAAACCGAATTCATAACGGGGAGTGATATTTTTCTGGCAAGTCATATCAGGGACGTCAACTGTTGACCATCTGTTCACTCACAGCGTCGAACCAACGATAATCAATGAGAAGCCTGAAGGATGTGGTAAGCACGGCATATTGTCGCATAAACGTGTAGAGGAACACACCCTTCGGTATAGTCGATTTGTAGGATCTCGGTCCCTCCACCACCCAAGGTGAGTTTAGTGGGATAGTCACTAGCATTCTTGGCGATTGTATATGGCAAGCGCCCAGATGGGTTCCACTCCCCATACAAAACATCTGCGATTGCATTGCCGGCTTCATTTCCACCAAGGTTTGCCCAGACGACCTAAATCAACTAATCGAAAACAGTGAGGACAAATATGGGAGGGACACTGACAGCGGTAACGTTCGGGTGCTCAACCCAAGGTTCAAGGATGAGGGGTCCAACGCTGTTCGTGACGACGACCGTGTTGTTGTTCTGGGCCGCAACAGCAAGGACGAGTTTGTCGCCGTTGTTCCAAGCCGTCAGATTTTTCCTGTCACCCGCATTGCCATCGACAGTGATGTAGCCCTGTACCAAAGTCAGCAATACTCACATGGAGTACATGATATATCACACCTCTCCAGAGTCGGCATTGATGAAGACAATGGCAACCTCTTGATCAACAACGGCACTTGCCGCGGCCGCGGTATTCCAGTCATCAAAGTACCACGAGAAAGCGGTCTGATCTTCGAAGGCGCGTTGCTGAAGGGGTCCCACTGGCTAACAGGAAAGCAAGTCTCAGATGGAACAAAAAAGAACTTTCCACACTGGACTTTCGACTCACGGGGACGAGGTACATAAACCTGTCTGTTCTTTAAATCAGGTTAGCGAGCGCGTGTGAATCGAACCACAGGAAGATACACACCCAGATCCCCAGCCCATGGCAAGAACCCCAGTTGGGTTACCACCCTGATCTGGGTACTCGTTAGGCCCAGAGACAGGAAGCGTTGCGTCGCTTCCAACGAGCACCATACTCTTGGGCTTGTTCAATGGCAGTACACCCTCGTTCTTGAGAAGAACAATGCCGCCAGTCGCCACCTCCCTAACTATCTTGTAGTGGTCACTCATAGCATTGACTTCCATATTGATAGGGTCATTGAGGTTCCAGGCGTTAAGAGTCGTCGATGGGTAGCCACTATCTTGGTGCAAGTAGTACCAGGCGGCGACAATACGCGTAGCCATGTCGTCGAGACGAGCCATTGAAATGGTGTTATTCATGACATACGCGGTCAGGTTTCCACCAAAGTAGGAGGTACCCGAGTCAAAAGTGATGTCTCCAGGCATGGTCATCTGTGAAATGGTCATTAGTGGGCGTCCGGGGGTGAATGATCAAATCACACTGACATCAAGACCCGCAACAGCCGACAGCGTGTTCATGGTTGCAGCCCAGTCTGACATGACAACTTTTGGAGTATTAGCACATGAATCCATCCTCTTCGCAAAAAATAAAATGCTTACAGCCTTGGAAACCAAACTCCCTCTTGAGCATGTCGTTCAAGGTCTTGTTATTGTTGCAGGCATACGTATTGTTGATGAGGTCTTGAGCAGAAGTTAGCTCTAAGCGTGGTCCACGTTCGGATGAATGTTACTTACTATAGCTACACATGATTGCCGAAACACCGGCCATTACGGAACGCATGAATGGTTGCGCGTAGATCTCATGCTCGGTCCTGTCATCGACATTGGATGACTCTTGCGTACGCATCCATTCTTGCTCGCTATCATCAATGGAGCATAAACACTCATCAACTACGCTAAATCTGAGGTCAACTCAACTTGTTAATGTAGTGTTTGGCAGTGGCCTGGACTCCAGCGGATTGTAAGCCAAGAATGGTTTCGTAGGCGGCTTCTCCAGTAAGGTATGGATCGGCGCCAAAGCCTTCCCAGTTGCGTCCACCCTGAGCGACGCGGCCCATGTTCATCATGGGACCAAGGGCAATATTAACGCCCTTGGCCTTGAATTCCTGGCCCATCGCGACGCCGCGCGCCCGTATAAATGCACGGTTCCATCTATAACAGAAAATTTTAGGTCCATATGGCGAGCCATGATCGGAGGTACCCACGTTGACGCAGCAGTTATGCCAGCTGGAAACGAGCTGACTAGCTGAGCGAAGCGGACTCCAAGAGGCGAGTCCTATTCTACATTTGAGACGAAGGGAACTTTCCAAACAGACGAATCAAAGTACCTGAAGACAGAGACCAGGGAAGCCCGCAACCTGGGGAATGTTTCCCACACAGGGACCATTCTCCCAGCCGACGCCAGTGGTAATATTAACCTTTTGCTCGATTGTATAGTTAGAAATCTACAACACGACCGGGATTAGGAAGATGTTGGTTGAAAACTGGTTCAAAATCGAGAGAAAAAATTGACAGACCAATTCTCGGGCTCTGGAATACGCGGTCGCCCATGCGGGTGCGAAGTCGGGGACAACAGTTGGGTCGGGGCTGACGGGGGGAGGGGATAATGGGTCAGTCGAAGGAAAGAGTGGTGGTTCTGGAGGGAGTGTGGGTGTGGGGTATGGAGTGAAAGGGTATGTAGAAATAGGGAGGGTTATCGGCCCACTCGAGGCTGGAGAAGATTTTGTAGCAGAACCAGGGTGGGTAGAGGTACCAGACGAGCCTGGTGCGGTGGTATAAGGAGTGGAAGAAGTTGAACTCGATGGGGTTGTGCTAGAAGGGGTCGCAGTGCCTGAAATTGAGGATGCAAGCGAAGACGCGCCATCACTCGCAAGGATGTACGGTGCGAGGAGCAGCACGAAGGACAGCCCGAGGAACTTGCCCATCGCGGTATGGGGATGAGAAGCAGAGGCGGAAGTGGTCAAAGTGCGCTGGTGTCTGCGGCTTATTTAACGGTCCGACGACGGCTAAGTCTTCTGACGATAATTGGGTCAGTGGCATGACGCTCAGCGTGTCACTTGGAGTGAGGAGAGTTTCAATCTTCTGGCGAGACAAGGCACGTTCTTCGAGATCCGGTGGTCAGCAGGTCGCTTTTGCTGGGGCTCAAAGAGCTGCATGCGGGGCTGTCGCAGCCAATGCGAAACACGGTCCCTGGGGACACTTGATAGAAGACCGTCTGGGTGACATGCTGAATTTGACAGTCGATCCGGTAGCACATGCTACTTGTCGGCCACCGGCCATTCGTGACTCACACCGAGTCCTACCTCAGGTAAGTTGCAGGGCAGCATTGCTTACTTTTGTGTACAGTTGGGGACAGTCAAACCCCACCAATTTTGTACACTGTCAGTCTGATCTTTTTAGAACCAAACAGAGGTTACCATTGGACCCAGCTGATCGAAATTGACACACCTCCGAAGTTTTCCCACAATGTTTTTGAGTGGCGAAATTTTTTAGATTTCTGAACAAATATTTTCGTGTAGTCTATGTGTTTAGGACAGCCTCAGTTGCCATATGGCACACCTGGCAGTATTGTTTTCTGTTTGCAAACTGCCCAATCTGCAGCCTTCCCTGAAAGTCCCAGACGGTAGGCACACAAGAAATATTGATTATTGTCCTTTTCACATGAGTTATTTATTGCATGTGGAATCTTGAATGAGTGTGTGCTTGCCCTTGGGCACACACCATCTCATCAATCACCAATGGTGGGGCAAGCTGGAATTATACCTTTTGAGTCAGAATAGCCCCCCACATGTATCCCATGCGAACTGAAAATTGTTTGGAATTTTTTTATTTCTCAAAAAATTAAAAATCTTTTTTTTTTTTGCTCCTCGGCCAATGTAAATGCTGAATAAGCACAGGAGGATGAATCTATAATTTATTTGATTATTCTACGTGATTGTCAACACTATAATAAACTTAGCACTAAAGCAGTAGGCATGTTTGATTGAGGATGATGATGTAGGGGAGAGTCAAGCTGACATTGATCATGTTCAGCCTATCTAGAAGTATTTTGAGCACATTGAGGAGAGAAGGGACTGAACATAAGAGAAGAGGAATTATAAAGTTGATATTTATACTGGAGTACATCTTAGAGTCTGTAGGACTTTGGCAATCCCACACATACCCGGCCGATTCTCCCGTTCGAGCTCGTACGGCACGCGCGTGGGCCACCTCTTCTCTTCCCCCCCCTTTTGGTCTTCTCCGCTCACGTCCGGTTCAGACGCCTGCATCATCTTGATCAAGTATCCGACCGATTCGTAAACTTCGCCTGCTTGCAAATAAAACGATATACGTCAGTCCGTTGACCCTCGCCAAGAGCAGGCAGATGAGAGCGAATAGACATGGTGCAAGAGGAACGCACCAGCACGTGGCCGTCTGCCTTCTTCGTCGTGCTCGAGCGTCAGCTCGTCATAATATTCGCGACTCAAATTCCAGAACGTCTCGTCCGCCAGGACACTGTCGCGTACTGACCCTGTCGCAATAAACACACGCCCCATGGACCAGTCCGTCAGAGAGAGTCCCTCCAAAGCGCGCTAAGCGACGACGTACTGTTCGTGGCTAGGAATCCCAACATGGCGCTCGTGGCGAGAAGCACACTAGCATGTCGGTCCTTGAGCAAACCCAATAAACCTTCGACGATCGGAGCGCGCAGATCTTCTACATGGACGGATGGTAAATGTTTTGTCTCCAGGGGAGAATTTCGTACCTTGTGCAGAGAGACACCGCAAGATTTCCATCGCAACCTTTTGTACTCTCCGATGTGGAATACGCAATATACTCACTATTTGTGGGACTAGGCTCAGCATCTCACTGCTGGGAAGCGCGCTTCCATGCTCATCTGCAGGGGAGGAGGTCAAGTAGAAAGGATGGAAAAGACGACAAAGGGAGAGCTAACTGATTCTAGCAACGACTCGTAGGTAATGCAGAGCTGCATAAGTTCTTTCGTATTGTTCAAGACCAATCATTCTGCACAGCACGTCGATGGCTCCAGCTCTGAGAACGGCAGATCGCAACCGTTCTGAAAATACAAACACTTTGTCAAACGCGGTCCGAACAAATTCACTGCGTGATACTGACCACATTCAAGAAGTTCGGATAGGACTTGAAGACCATCTTCCCCGCGCACGCCGTCAAACCAGCGATGCTGAAGCATACTCACGATGGCCGTGCAAGCACCGGCATGGTCATTGGATACCATCATAGCCACATCATCTGTTTAGGCAGATGAACAAACCCATCTCTTATCGCTGTTCACTAAGTGACCTACCGATTTCCGCGAGACGCGCTAGCGCCGATGCAGCGGAAAGCGTAGTCGATTTCTTGCGGAGCCGAGCAATAAGGACAGGTATTGTTTTCGCTCTTCTGATGGCCTCCGTCACAGTCGTCATGAACGTGCCGACGTTGGGTTTCTCATCAACGGAAACGACACGTTGACATCCCGTATATCCTGTATTTCCGAGGGCTACCAAAGCAGAAATTGCCCCATCGCGTTTACGGGGATCCTGGCTTTGGGCTCGTTTTGCAAGTTTCAGCAGGTATCCCTCTCGAGACAACGCAAGCTGAATATCGTCTACGTCGGAATCAATCACGAGTATGGCGATGGAACCAACGATCATACCATACTGCGCAAATCGGACCAACGCATGGCAGGTTACTTGTTTGGTCTCATCAGAACACCGATCAAGCATGTCAAGGAGAGTGGAGAGCACTCCGAATTGGAGCATCGTCTCCCGTAGACCGTCTGTGAGTCCACGTCAGCGACCCGTTCTTTGCTTCATGGCCGGTGGACAAACCTTCTGGGAGGAGGGAGCAAAGGACACGTGTGGCTGCTGGTGCGACAAAGTCATCGAACTGCCTGACTAGTTTGAGAAGGGTAGCGAGGGTGGGCCCAGCCCCCAGGGTCTCCATGGCCCTTCCTGAGATGCGTCAGCAGAGGGTCATACGACTATAAAAATGCGCGCACTATCCCTCGCCAATCCATCCAGAACGGTTAACAAAGAGACTAGCGCGGGACTACCTGAATAAATCAACGTAAGCCTTACACGCACTCGCTTGGACTGTTGTATCACTTGCAATTTGAACGCAATGCCACAGCAATATCTGTCACCGCATCGATGGCGATGAGTGCTTTGGCAAGTTCGCCATCCACTGGCACAGATATTGTCAGGATCTGCGCACGCCGAGCGGAAGTGTCGGCGCACATTTTACTAACATGGACAAAGCTTGTGCGCTGTAGAAAGCAACTGTGGAGGTTCCCTCCTCGTCTTCAGCGATGCGCGCACTGTCGCAGAGCTTGACCAGCATCTTCAAGTTCTCATCGTTGATTAGTCCTGCCTTCAAGTCGGCCCGCTTGCAAAGAGACGGCATGTACATGCAAGCACGGCGATGATCTCTGTCGCCCTTTAAAAGTTCAGAAACATCATCAGTAATCTGTTGACAAAGCTCTGCATAGGTCGTTCCCGATGGCCAATCCCACTCTAACTCGCAGTAGGTAACCGCGGTACTGAGCCGTATCAGCCTATCTTTGCTCTTTAAAGAGTCGGTCAAAACTTGTTCTGCACTCCCATAGCTATTTATAGCCTTCTTGCAGACATCTGAATACGGATTATCGTAAGTGTCGAAGAGAATGCAAGCTACGAACTCACCAAAGCTCGCCATGAAAGCCAGACGGTCCAGGGCATCCAGGTTTGGTTGACCCCGCTGGAGATCGTCAAGCAGAGTCTGAACCGAACGTTCATCGAAAATGTCCTTCTCCCACATATCAGATAGATTATGAAGCCGCCGATGACTGGTTGCATCATTCCAAAACATTGGTTCCGGCCATCCTTCGGGATTGTTGTAGAATTGGGCATAGGGCTTGTAGTTATTCTTGAATAGCACGGACACGTGCACCCTTTGTCCTGGCAGAATTGTCCGCGGATTCCCAAGGTGAGGCCTGGCGATGGTGAGATGTCATCAAAAGGACGTCATGCAACCTCACCAGGAAGTGTGCTGATCCGAGTTATAGTATAGCAAACGTTTGAGAGGCAAAAATTCCAACAACCACCATCCACGATTCAGAGAGCTCGTGATCCGCTTATTCAAGTCATCGATCCTCCATATTACGTCTGCAGGTTCCATCTCCAATTCAGCAACGATAGCTTGACTTCGCATCCACAGCAACGGAATATCCCCGGACTGGAGTTTCACGTTACGTCTGTTGCCACCGCCACTTGTGAACTACTTGTCAGGAAGGGCTCTGAATAATTAGTAATAGACTTACACGTCTGCATGACAGCCCGCAAACCAGACCTCTTTGATGCGTCCATCATCACTACAACTGGATCGCCCACCATATACATACTCGGGCAGGAACTTGACACGTCGCTCGTCCAACGCCAGGGCATGTCGGAAATAGCAGATATGTTCAGAAGTAGTCGTCGTGCAAGGCAACGTCCTACTCCTGCCGAGGCCGATAGACGACACACTGTCCCTGGAAGGGTTGAGCTGAGTATATGTCACGGAATTGGAACGTATGAAATGACTCACCACACCCCGACGAAATGTATATGAACGTTACTTCGACAGAACGTCCTCTGGAATGTTCTCGCTAATTCCGTGTACCTGGCCTTCTCCTTAGGCTCTTTCGTCACGGGCCGGCTGATGACGCTCGCGGGTTGTGTCAAGCTCGGATCGTCGTCGCTCGTCTTTGAGTACAACTCGAAAGCACTAAAAATGCATCAGTTACGCATGAACCAGAAGTTCCAGATATCATACAATGGGATTTGTTCGTCGTTTCCGGGAAGAAGTAGCCCAACCTTGGAGATTAGTGGTCAGGGTAGACTGAATAGCGCACTCGGCAACAAGCTCACTCGAGCAATCATGCCTGCCAACGCTCGAACCTGGTAAGCACCACGCGAATAGCCTAGAACAGGAGTGAGAAATACTTGGTTTCAGCATCATGGAAGAGAACATCTCACCGAAGAGATATATCCTATCTCCATCTTGGTAGTTATCAGAAAGCCACCGATAGGAAGCCGTGATGACCTTGTGTAAGTTCCTGTGCTAGCATGACATCATCCGCTATAAACGGTGGTATAACGACATACCGACCGAATGCCATGTCCCGGATGTTGGATAATTCACGCCACAGGGATCCACCATCGACCTTGGCGACCGCACCGAGCCCGCTGCTGTAATACGTGAGCTGTTTGTCGCTCTTCGTGATGTGGCTGTAGAGTTCGACGATATTCGTATTCTACGGAGCAAGTTCGTGAGGCGAGTCAGGCGACCTCGAGCTGATCATAGTAAACTTACCATGGTACCAAATTGATTCGACGTGCCGTCGATGCACACAACGAGGTTTCGCTTTGCAACCTGTGGACATGTGAACGTCCGTGAGTTCCGAATCGAACCTTCCTGCGTTCCCATTGCACAAGCACGGACAACTGATGTGTTGTCCTCGGAATAGAACAGTACTCAGTCAACGAATGATGGGAGGGTGAAAGGTAGAGCCAGTGTGTTGGGCGTAGTGCGTTGGGCAATGGGGGAAACACGAGGAAGCTTGTTTCTCGGATACCACGTGCCAACCAAATGGAAGTCTGTGAATGAACCGACACTGGCGGTCACCTCCCTGCAATGCGGATGTCATGTGTTGGCCACATGATTGGTTTGAACTATTGAACTGTGCATGTGCCCATTGGAAAGATATGGAGAAAGGGCAGCCGACCTGTGACTCAGTGAGTTCGATGTGTGATTTTTCTCAGCCCAATAGATGGCGAATAGGCTGCGACACGAGACAAGGAAGACTATGAAGAGAGTGTATCAACACGTCTAGTTCTCACGGAATTGAAGTGGCGCAATTATGAGATCATGCGAGGGCGACCCGATCTAGCCGCGACGTCTCTTTCTCTCTTCCCTCTCCATCGACCATGCGCGCGTACTACTTTGACAACAAACCTGGCGATCAACGCCTCGCCCACGATTCCGGTAGACCTGCAAGCGATGCCATCCTCGCTTCCATCGGTGTCCTCCATTGGCACCTCCCACTCCCAGTGCCCGCCACAGGCGAATATCCTGCCATCGATGCCGTCGCCCGTGAGCGTCAATACAAGAACAGGGATGTAATCACCATCACCAAAGAAGGTCTCGGAGATCTCTACGAGGCAAAGATCAAAACATTCTTCGAGGAGTGCGTGTCTGTTCGTCCCCTACGCCATCTGTACTCGGGAACCGAATACTGATGAGAAATGCCCGAAGACATATGCACGAGGACGAAGAGATCAGATACATCCTCGAGGGCAGTGGCTTCTTTGATGTCCGTGGTAAGTCTCGTGTGGCTGGCAGCTTTCGCACTTGTTTCTGATCGTGTCCATTTCTGACAGAGCATCCCTCCGATGAGTGGATCCGATGCGCAGTCGATGCTGGTGATCTCATGATCCTCCCGGCCGGCATCTACCACCGCTTCACCCTTGACGAGAAGAATGTGCTCAAGGCGATGAGGTTGTTCAAGGCAGGGCTCCCATCGTTAAAACACTCCATTTCGCACTCACCTCAGTTCTCCAGGAGGAACCCAAGTGGACCCCGTACAACAGGGGCGAGGACACAGACGCCAACAAGTACAGGGTAGACTACTTGAAGAGCGTTGCTGTAAACTAAGTCCTTGTCGAGTCAGATATCTTGATCTTGGTAGTGTGTAGAAGTTTACCCTCACCAATCTTCTTGGGACGACGAATGTTGGGATCTCGACGCATAACATACATCAGTGGTGGCTGAGCGGGGCACGGGGTGGGTCCAGGAAAATTTTCCTCACCCTGGAGGGTTAAAACCGTTTGAGATTCCACAACCTGTGCAAGGATACAGCCGTGCAGCCCAAGGAAGGTCAACGTAACGCTGGCCCATCCCTCTTTTAGTCAGGACATGAAACTACCACGCGGCTCTTGTCTTATCCATGAACGCCTTTCCGAGTGCCGGATCACCCGCTGCCTTCTTTATGGATTGCAAGTGATATAGCGAGTACCAGGGGTATCAGTGGAGTTGAACCGGCTCACAGCAGCAATGCACCCTCGTCGGTTGTTGCACAACTTGATTTTCCGTGGTAATTCCGTGGAGTACGCAGATCCAACCCCAATGTTACGAATGAATCCCCTGATTTTTGCAGGCCGCTTGTCGCCATCATGGCTGCGCTATTACCAAGAGCTATGGTACGCCATTAAAGGCAAAGAAAGGATTCGGAAGAATTCCCAAGCGACGATGAGCTAGCGTTTGTGCTCGTCGAACACATGCGTGCATCCACCTGGACGCCTACGATGTTCCACTTTGTCTATTTATTTTTGTGATAATTGTTGTCGAAACGGGCCTTGGTCGAACACAGGCAATGCAAGCCACGGAGCCTGGCGGAAGACCGGGCGACTTGCCTTGCCATATGTTGTTCAAACAACTGGTCTTTTTTCGATAAATCTTTCACTCGGTCGTTCATTCCGCAGTGGGCGTGCGAACCAAGCCGTTTGCATAGTACCGGTTGAAAACCAATTCGTCCCGGACAGGGCGACTCCTGCACGTCGGGCATTGATTGTCACTTCCTTCCGCGGCTGACCAAGTGACCGGTGATCGCACGAGAACAACGCCAACGGTGTTACCACTGCACTCATCGCCGATGTTGACGCCGCCCCATGCTGGTGCTCTCCATGACGACAATTTGACCCGATCTATTGGCATGATTGCAATGGTTTACCCCTACCCAGTATAAAAAACGTATCCGGTCCTTTTTTCACGACAGACCGAAGCACTATGGCCACGGACTTTATCTTACAGTATCGCTTGTCCGTGGCACGGGTGCGACTAACCCCCCAAGCGGCGTGAAAAAACTAGGCCACGTCAGTGGATGACCCAGGTCTTTAGCTTCATCACTGTCGCCAGCTGTCCTCGCGCTCTTTCAGTTGGACTGAATACTTTTTTGTTTTTTTGAGACGCCACCCCTTGAAGGGAACGGCGCGTCCATCACGTGCACTGATTTTCGTCCATATTCCGCGTTCAGACCGAAAACCCCGTCTGCGAAACCTCCCCCGTGGATCGATCCGAGCTCGTTGCATAACCCGAAACGTTCCGCAAGTAAAGAGACCTATGGATTGGTCAGGAAATAATTAGGCACCCGAAATGTTATTTCCTGGGTGCACGAGCGATCCAAATCAGCCGCTTGCTCAAGGCAGGACAGCGAGGGATGATGATCGATGATCGATGATCCGCCGAACCTCCACTTGCATGCATCTCGTCTCATGTGATCGGCCTTGCGACAAACACACACCGCCAAACCTACTTCTGGAAAGGCGAGGGTTCCAAGAAGAGCATAGCGATACCGCCGATGCGAGTGGTCGGAGGATCTAGTTCTTGAGGGAGGCACCACTGAGTCAATCGGCATGACGCTGGGCGCTAACCTCGGATGGACACCGATGGCTCCGTGTGGTCAATTCGCTGCGCACAGATAAATCCGATGATCCGCCGTGCCGTCATTGTCACCAAACTGTTACGCAGAACAGCAACCTGAAGTGCAATGACACCTCCCCATCCTCTCCCGAGTTTTCACGATGTCAAACATAGTCTGCGGATCTTGGCGAGATAATATTGGACCGTAGTCATCCCTGCTGCGTACCCCACATAGTAACCAGGGACAGCACGTCGAACCTCTTTGGCCACTCCTTCCTGTGGGGGATTTGGTAATTGGTACCGCACATTTCATGTGGGGGACCCCGCACGACTTGTGGCGTGGGTGGCGCCCGTCTTCCCCATCAGTCAGCGGCCAGATCAAATCAGACGAACCAAGTCTGGCTCATGACTGGGAAACCGGGAGTGAACCCCGACCAGTTGCTTAGCCAAGACCAGACGCAAAGACTACGACGCGATCGGGTGATCGATCGATCGCCAAAGTCTACTTGTAGCTGAGAGTCGACAACAGACTTCCCGATCAGGAATTGATCGTCACCATGTATCTTTTGCATCCGAGTCTGGAGCAAACTCAACTTCAAAGGGAGACCTCAGGCCGTGTGCCAGCAAGCTGACACTCCCCTGGCCTGCGGGGAAAAAATGGAACTAAACGGAACGAAATTATGAGGTGAAACAAGGGGCGCACAGCAGCTCTGAGGCATTTAAAATGCACGCTGGTCAAAGACCAAGAGTATCCAGCATCAACTGACCTGACTGCCGTCTCTTCACCTCACAGCACTCAAACATGCGCGCCTACTATTTTGACGATCTTCCGGGCGACCAAATGCTCCCCCACGATTCTGGTACACCCGCCAGCAACGCAGCTCTCGCTGCTGTCGGCGTCCTCCTTTGGCACGTCCCTATCCCCATCTCCACGGCGAGTGACTATGCGGAGGTCGACAAAATTGCCTGTGAGCGCGATTACAAGACCATCGAGGTTATGTCCGTCACCAAAGAAGCTCTGGGTGATCGCTACGAGGAGCTGCTCAAGGTATTCTATTCGGAGTGCGTCCCTCTTGGGCTACACGGATAAATCCTCTTGTTCAATCTCATGCTTTGCAGGCATATGCACGAAGATGAGGAAATCAGATACATCCTTGAAGGAGGTGGCTTCTTTGATGTTCATGGTAAGCCATGTTACGCATTCACCAGGTATTGTACTTGTTTCTTAACCTGCTGCCGGGATCCACGCACAGAGAACGCCACAGATAGGTGGATCCGATTCGTGGTCAACGCCGGAGACTTGGTGCTCCTTCCCGCTGGCATCTACCACCGCTTCACGCTTGACGACAGGAACATAATCAAGGCAAGGATGTTCTTCAAGGTGAATCTCCATCAAATAGTGTCACCGATAGCGTGCACTTACGTATCATCCGCTTATTCCTCAGGACCGACTCAAGTGGGTGCCCCACTACAGAGGCGAGGTCTCGGACAATAACCCATACAGAGTGGAATACCTGAAGAGTGTTGCTGTAAACTGAACTTTTCTCAGTCAGCATTAGTGTTGTGTACTAAATAGCAATACCGTCACTCAGAAGACGCATGGGAATCAGCATGACCTTCAGCAAATCACGGAATCTCTCCCAGTGTACCACCATACATACCAAATAATATACTGGTCTGTGTAGTGTTGCTCTCTACGAGGTAGATTCCGATGAATGATAAACTACTTCCGTCGACGCCATGCCAGGCATTTGAAGCAATTTGCTCCATTCAATGACTTTCGGATGTGCCACGACCTGTCACATTCTCACTTCGAGTTGGCCCTCATCTAAGATGAAATTTGACACACCTTCTTGGGGTCAAACCGTAGGACTTGCAACCCGTCCAAGCTTGCAGCCCGTGAAAGAGCGACGTAACTCTGGCCTGTACTCTTTAATGTCAGGACTCCAAAATCGTCGACGTTGACTATGCTGTCTCACCCTTCTCAAATACTCTGCCAAGGTCGACCTTTACCCGCTGAATCGTCTGACCTTGGCTCTTGTGAATCGACATGGCCCAGGCGAGAATCAAGGGTATCTGAAGATAACATGTAAGCGATGCTGATAGTAATGTAGTTCCAATATAACGCACTTGCATCCGTCGCGCCAGTAGTTTACCTTCAGAATCCTCCACTTTAAACTCTTCCCTCATTACCAACACCGCCTCCTTCCCTCCCTCAGGCGTCGGAAATTCCACGACCGGGAACGCCTCTTCTTTCTGTGATACAGGCCTACCCCTGGCCACCGGCCCTCCACTCTCAACATTCTCTTTCCCGGGTGTTCCATCTATACCACCGAGCAGCCTTCCGTCTAGGCCAACTTTCACCTTGCGAACGAACCCCGTCGTTTTTGCAGCCACAGGCCGCCTGTTGTCATTCTCTCCGTGGAGCGCACTCATAACCTCCCGGTACCTATAAAAACCAATTACCTGTCCTACACATCCGTTTACGAGCATTTCGTCAACATTCTTGACGAGCATTACTTGAGCACCTTTCTTGAGCTCAAGGGTCTTTTCAGCCAAAATTCCTGAGAGGAGACTTTCACGCTTGTCGTTGCCTGAAGCAGCACTCATAGGGTTGTGGAGTGCGTAATTTGATCCGATTGCTGGTTTTAAGGGGATAGAGGAGGGTTTTTTCGTTGTTGCGGATGTCGTGCCTGTAGCATTGGGAAATGTGTCATGGGAGTGGAATGTGTAAAGACTATGCGGCAGGGCCCTAAGACGCGTAGAGTTTGCATTCGATACTTCATGCCTCATCGAGAACAACTCGGTGGGCAGGATATTTGGCAGTGATGGCAGCGGAGGTGGAAGTGGTCGAGAGAGAGACTTAAATATTCTGCACGCATCTGCAGAAATTGTCCCTTGTCGTATCTCGTTCAAGAGGGAAACAAAATCTACACAAGTCACGAGTACAAGGCATTCACTGACGAGATCACAGTACTCACGGTTGTCCTTCTGACGGAATACTTTGCTCAGCGTAATAGTGTGTTCTATATGAGACTTCCACGCCTCGCTTTCGAACGCAAAGAAGACTTCTCCCTTGCGGACAGGGGGGAGCTGGAAAAAATCACCAGTGATCACGAGCTATGCGCGATCAGCCAGAACTTGCGCTCGATTAACACACACACGTACCTGAATACCTCCAAATGGTGTCTTCTTTCGGAGGCGGTCTGCCAATGCAGCAAGCATGTTAAACAGCTGTCCATCGAGCATAGATACTACAGTACCACGATGTTTAACATCGGGATCACTGACACATGGAAAACTCGCCTTCGTCAATAACCATTACCTTGACATTCTTCCATCGTTGGAGTGCTGGTTTACATGTACGAATACATTTTATTTGTGATTCAATATCGTTGTTTCCTGGCGTCACTGCGCCCCAGGAATGAACCGTCATTCCTGGAAATATAATCATGTGCTATCAAGCTTCCGAGAACGGGGACGTTAATGGTGCCATCACACTCACCCCCAATATTGGAGGCCGCCATACCAGTACTTGCAGTAACAGCAATATAGTCCGGCCTGTCTGAGTATTTGCGTCTCAACGCAGATATGATTGCCCTCAAGAGCAAGGATTTTCCCGTGCCTGTATGCGCACTAACAGTCAGTGTGCTGGTTGCAGCCAGACTGCTAACGCGCACCTGCAGACCCCGTAAAGAACACATTCCCCCCCCCTTCCACCACGAGCTGAAATACGGCACGTTGCTCCTCACTGAGTTTGGCGACTGACATCGTCTTATTGATACCACAGGTGGTGCTAAGCGAGATGCGTGGCATGAAAAAAGCATTGATCTTGGGCTGCTTGAGTGGATTAATGAGAGATTTGTTGTTATCATTGGTAGTGGCGTCAATCCTGTCACTGTACTTGCGCTTCTTGGCGTTGCTGGAGGCCTGTGGTTGCTTCCGAGTTGACGCCGATGCCATCGGTAGAGAAAGAGAGGAGACCAAACATCGTGACAATAACACGTGCATCACGTGCACTGACTTCCATGATGTTCAAGACATAGGCTAGTGTACATCAGGAAATTAACCACTTACTTTCTTGGCCTTTTACATACTTTACATCACTTTCGCACCACTAAAAAAGTAGTTGACACAAATGTACCAGAAAGCCATGGAAAGCACTAAGAGTAGGTTTATTGCCGAAAAGTAAGTGTGTAGTTTGTATGGTAAAGTAGTAAAAGCAGGATAGTGGGGAGTACTACAATCTTGACCAAGCAATAGTGAGTTGTCATACCATGGGATTTGGAATGGCCTATATACAGGGTAGTATCTGAGGACTCAACTTTGAGGGTGATGGTCTTTCCGGTGAGTGCAAGGGAAGATCGGCACAACAGGGTAGTGTCTGAGGACTCAACCTCGAGCCTGAGGGTGATGGTCTTTCCGGTGAGCATAAGGGAAGATTGGCACAGCAGGGTAGTGCCTGAGAACTCGACCTTGAGGGTGATGGTCTTTCCAATGAGCGTAAGGGAAGATTGACATGGCGGGGTAGTGCCTGACTCAGAGGACCCAACCTTGAGGGTGATGGTCTTTTCGGTGAGCCTAAGGGAAAGATAGGCACAGTGGGTAGTGTCTGAGGACTCAACCTCGAGCCTGAGGGTGATGGTCTTTCCAGTGAGTGTAAGGGAAGATCGGCACAATGGGGTAGTGCCTGAGGACTTGACCTTGAGGGTGATGGTCTTTCCGGTGAGTATAAGGGAAGATAGGCACAGCGGGGTAGCACCTGACTCAGAGGACCTGACCTTGAGGGTGATGGTCTTTCTGGTGAGCATAAGGGAAGATTGAGAGTGATAGTCTTTCTGGTGACTCGGAGCATCCTAACCAAAGATCAGCATGGTAGAGCACACGCTGAGGGCCACCACTTACCTTAAAATCAGAAGGCAGTGGCAAAAGCATGATGGTCAGTGAACTTGTTGACATAGAAGAGGTGAAAATGATTGTATGACTGATTTGGGGGAATTCCAAGAGGTGGGATTGGTGGAGCTGCCGCATACACTGGGATGAGGTGAGCGGCACGAAAAATGGTATCGGTATGAATAACAGCAATTTTCGGTTGCTGAGAGGCTGTAACACTAGGTTTGACAACCCACATGCCAGTGTTGTCGTTCGGTGTGTCTCCAACATGATCAAACCAGCGAACAACTGCACATGGGTATAGAGTGCCTTGGAATGAAAAGGAAAAAAAACAGAGGATGTGAGCAACATCCAGTCCTCTGAATCCTAGAAGGTTGGGATTCGTAACAACAAAGACATAGTCTTGTCGGGAACCTTCATTCCTCCAATTTGGACATGAGCAGATGTATTCTCGTCGCATGCCTCCTATGCCACATAAGTCGCTTGGTGCATAGAACATCGATGATGCAGAATTGAAGATGGAAATTTTATCAGAATAGAAGGGGCATATGTCGCATGGCTTGTCGTCGTCAGAGTGTATTTTGATGTGAAGAAATGCACAGAGAAGATATGGGAGATGGGGAACGTTGAGCTCATTGACGAGTTGTGGGACTGTTTTGGCTCGTCCACATTCTGGTCATATGGTCATACAAGCAGTTTGTAGGAAATGAAGTACAACTTACGTCGGGTCTGTGCAAGATGCACAAAGGCATCAACATAGTGCCCATCCATAGGCTCTGAGTTCTCTGGGTCATCCCAATGGCTTGCATCTTGGTCTGGTGCCTCTTCGTCATCCCCAAGCTGCTGCTGATCTTTGTGTTGACTGCCCACTGGTGGGTTATTGTGGTATACTGAGACGATCACGTTAATATTTGAGTGGCTATTGAATATCCTGACTTACCTAGTACCCGAAGGATGTCCATGTTACCAATAGCTGCCCCTGCCCTCGAAATGAGCATCCCTCGCAATCGGAATGTGGCTCGCAATGCCTTGAGTTTGTCGAGCCGTTGATTAATCACGAGCATCTGGCTCAGTGCCCGATGGTGGTTTGAACGTCGGTAAGACTTCTTGACCGCCTTGATGTGCTTGGACTTGGTAATGGAAGAACACAAGCCATTTGGGGCACCAAACTGCTTGATCAGATCAAAATAATGTATAAGTGAATGTTGCTAAGGAAGAGAGAATGATTGTGTGGCGCCAGCATTAACAAAGACCTGGCGATACTGGTGGAATCGAGACAGTGTGTCTTCGAGTTGCTCAAGGTCTGAGGAAGTAATGATATCCTTCTGGACCAAGTAATAGAACTCAAGAAAAGCACAGAAGGTGCGTAGCATGTCCTGGGGGACATGGCCTTCGATTGCAGCAAGGTAAACCTAAGTGTTGAGTTGATTACCATGTGACCCACAGACCATGGCAAGTGACTGACCTTCATAAGTGCCTTTGAATCATTACCTGTCCATTGTTTAAAGTGGCAGCCTTGGGGAAAACAGCGTAGCCCAGCAAATGAGGCCACAGATGCAATGCTATGAGCCCAGTTAGAACATATTAGACAGGTGAGGATGGGTACTTACCGGCGGTCAATATCATCTAAAATTTCGTTGGCTCGTTTTTGACCGTATGTGATGACCAGGTATTTCTCGACCCAGTTGATCAGATGGTCCTTAAAGACACCTTTGATAAGTTGATGCAATATATCCAGTGATAAAAGCTGGCATATATTGGCACGAGGGAAGTCATTTGTGAATGGCTAGCAATGGCACCAGTAAGAGTCTTGTAGGAATGATGAAAGAAGTCAGAGTCACACTTACAACGATATCAGCAACAATACCCCAATCACTCCAGAGCTTATCAAAGTCAAACGACTTGATGAGATCATCAATATAGTCTCTAGTTCATAGTAGAATGCGACCCTCAGGATTGTCGAGATCTAACCTGTGCACAAGGCACCTGTTATCACGGTGGGCATGAACACCAAGTGAAAGTGGGCATTGAACATACCTGGTGTTACGGTCACGTCGCACTACGGTATCATTTATTTTTCTTCTCTTCTCTTCTCTCTTTGCGCCTGGACGCGTTTACTTCATTCGCAGGCCACATGACGAGTCACGTGATGACGCCAGGAGAGCTAGGTATTAAAGAGTCCAAAGACCACCTAGACAGAGCACAGGTAACGAAGTACGGCCTTTGCCGTCACCTGTCGCCCTTGGCAGTAGATTTTGGAATCTATTGCGCTCCTAATGCGCGGGAACTAGTTTCCTGATTGGGTTTATTTCATTTCCGCTCTTCATTTGTGCCCTAACCCAGCGCCCTTTAATTTCTGCTCATCCGGATCTTTCCGGATGCTTCTCTTCTCTTCTTTGATAGAAGACGCCACACAGGAGGTGGCAGTTAATCTCCGCTGTGGCAGCACAGGATTGCTGATCACCGTCACCATGAGGCGTAGATAAGGGTCAAGGGTTTGACCATAGCAGGGAACTTACCATACTTAGATAGTTGGTCCGTGCCCAGGTGGCTGTACATTAGGATAGTATATAAAGCCCAAGGAGCGAGCTGAAGCCCTCAGCTTGTTCTCTTGGTGTTCTCCCCTCTACTAGCTAGTTTTAGCAAGGGATAACATAGGCACCTCCACAAGCCCACCCTCTTACTTCATTCTCCACCACGACCTACGAACGCACCAAGCTTACCCTCAAGTGAGACGCTCTCTGGTTTAGGGTTGTATCATTAGAACAAGCTCTAACGTTCGTACTTCGCACCCTCCTAGACTCATCACCTAGGAGCAAGTAAGTCTCAAGTGGACGCCCACACAGCCGAATTCCTCTTATAAGGCATCAAGTGCCGTCCGTACCCTCTGTTCTCCCCCTAGCTCTATAGATCGTATACCGTTACCTAGTAGCCAATCGGGTAGTAGTAGAAGACCCGAACGACCAGGGCGACTTAGACCTCCCGGTAGTACAATTACGGGAGCTAGCGGAGCACCTGACGAGAGAACGTCAGGCGGATTCAGAGAGGCGTTTCGAAGAAGACTTCTGGGGCTATTTAGAACAGCCAGAAGTCGGGTTTACAGGTACCTGGGAAGAGAACCATCCCAGAGACCTCGCCAGCAGCGCGCTGTCAGTCGACCCCATGCTTTACTTTCGACAAGAAGAGATCGAAGGGCCATCCACCGGCTCAATCGACTCACCCTCACCACCCCCGCGGCATTCCCACCCGCCGCCCCTAGCAGCAGACCCCTATCTCGACGACAAGTGGCTGGACTACGAGTGGAACCTCCTACGCCACAAACAGGAGTTAGACCGAGTCTTCGGGGTATCCCCTTTGTCCTCCGCCCGCTCAACCCCCGCCCCGGCAGAACACCAACCCACGCCGGGTATCAACTCTCGCACACCCTCATTAGAGCCAGAACCGGTGCAGGAGCCCCCAGCACCTAAGAAAAGAACAAGGAGGGAGTACAAGAAAGAGATTAGCAGGCAGACACCGCTAGGATCTAGAATTTGGCTGAGGCCCCTAAAGAAAGTAAAGTACTAAAAGCGCCAATAAAAAATGTCTCTCCCCGATAACCTCACTGCCATCATCTCCCAACTCGCAGCAGGAACCGACGATTGGGCCCGATTGGTGGTAGAATTAGGAAACTACCTTGCTGGAGTAGAAGGAGAGAAAGAAAACCTCATCACACGCCTGGCCCAGGCAGAAACAAGGGTCACCCAAGAAAGCAACCGGCTCGTCATAGCGGCCGGTAAAATTAAAGATCTTGAAGCAACGGTTGGCAGTCTTGTCAGCCAAGTAAGAACCCTCTCCGCCAGAACAGCAGCGACCGGCGGAGCAATGGCAGGGCCCAGTGCGCCCAAGTTGTCCAAAGTAATCGCAGACCCCGGAACCTTTGAAGGTCAATGGGGCCGAACGTTCAACGAGTGGTGGGCGAAAGTCCTCATGTGGAAGGAAGAAAATGCCGCTGCTCTCCCAGCAGAAACGGCAGTAAAAGCCGTTGTCTCCAGGATGACAAAAGGAGATGCAGCCCGCCTTGCTATGACAATAAGCCAGGCAGCCGCAACGGCGGGTTGGCCAGCCTGGGAGGCGTTCGAGAAGATGATGCTGGCAAATTTCAGGCCAGTAAACGACAAGGAGTGGCACAAGCAACAGCTACTCACCCTTACGCAAGGAAGGAGCGACATGATCACCTTCCTCACAAAATTCAAGTCCCACCAATTGGTAGCAGGTCTGCCAATGGATCAATGCATAGATCTGCTGTACAAACATGCAGATCAAGGAATCGTGAAGAGGTACCATCGGGCCAAGGGTTACCCCGAGGACCTCGAAGAATTTATGGAAGAGTTAAGAATTCAAGGAGAGCGAGAAGACTTGATGAAGCTTCTTGCCAGGGGAGCGCAGAGGAACTCGGGAGCCCCAAGGCACGACCCAAATGCCATGGACATAGACACGGTGGAAAGACGCCCGTCCAAACCCCAAGAAGGCGGAAGGGGTGTCTGTTTCTGATGTGGACAGACCGGGCACTGGTCCAAGCAGTGCACCAACCCCGCCGTCAAATGCCCCGAATGTCACTTCCTTGGGGGCGGACATCGAAATGTCTGCTCCAAATGGAAGCCAAAGGCACCGGCTGCACCCTTAGGCTGAAAGATGAGGCAAGTCATCCGCTGGGAAGAAGTCCCTTCGGATGACGAGAACACCGATGCGGGCGCCGCGTCCTCGGCTTTGGTCCAAGGCGCGGGTAGGTCCACTACACCCAGACCAGACCGGGAATCCAAAGGAAAGAAGGTTGATCCCTCCGAACGACCCTTACCCAAAACCGTAAGGGAGATGAATTTCGAAGAAGCCCAAGCCTGGTTTAGGGACTATGAAGGTCTCGCCGGGAAGAGAAAAGGCCGTGCCTGAAGGACCCCGGGAGTCCCAAAGGCGCATCGCCAAACAATAGGTATTCCAACCTCTCGGTCGAAGGGACCGAGGAAATGGAAGAACAAGTATTTTTACAGCCGTCAGAGGGGTCCCCTAGTGGGCTCGCCAGGGACGTAAAACCTGGACTTAATTCCTCTTACCACCCAAAGCAAAATATTATTTTCCCGGATGACATCTTTGTTAGGAATTTAAAAATAGACAAAGAAATACTCCTCAATATTCGCATTGTGCCCTACGACGAAGGGTTCCACAGAAAATACATAAGGGCAGAAGCGTTGCTAGATAGCGGGGCTAATGCGGTCTTTGTGGACAGAAAATGGGCTGATGACGTCAAACTCCCTTTGGTTAAGCTCCGCCACGAGATACCAGTATACAACGTGGACGGGACAAAGAACTCGGCAGGCAGTATTACACATGCTGCCGAATTAGTATTGGAATTCCAAGGACACCGAGAAAAAATAACAGCAGAAGTGACCAATTTAGGGAAAAACCAATTCATCCTGGGATATGAATGGTTAAAACGCCATAACCCTGAAATAGATTGGTCAAAGGGGACAGTCAAAATGACTCGTTGCCCACGACACTGCCACCGCTTACAGGATAAGCCGGTGTTCCTCCGCCTCCTGGAGAGGGAAGAGGAGGACTTCCAATATCAGATTCATGCCACGATCAAAGTGCTAGAAGCGCAAGAACCAAAAAGGGAAAAGACGATTGAGGAACTGGTTCCTCACGAATATGAAAAGTATTTCGGACGGTTCTCGAAAAAGGAAAGTGAGTGCATGCCCGTCAGAAAACCATGGGATCATGGGATCGACCTCAAAGAAACGTTTAATCCAAAGAAAGGTCGACTTATCCCCTTATCAGTAACGGAACAAGAAGAGGTCAAAGCTTTTCTAGACGATCAGCTGGCCAAGGGGTACATACGACCCTCTAAGTCACCACAAACCTCTCCGGTCTTCTTCGTTCCAAAGAAAGACGGCAAGAAGCGCATGGTACAGGATTATCAATACCTTAACGAGCACACCGTCAAAAACAATTACCCGCTCCCGCTGATCTCCCAACTAGTGGATAAGCTAAAAGGGGCGAAATTATTTACAAAAATGGATCTCAGATGGGGATACAACAACATCCGCATACGAGAAGGTGACGAATGGAAAGCCGCCTTCGTCACGTTTAAAGAAGCGTTTGAACCTCTCGTAATGTATTTCGGACTTTGCAACTCCCCTGCCACCTTCCAAGCGATGATGAACGAGATCTTTGCCGATATGG
Source organism: Tylopilus cervinicoccineus (assembly GCA_038094635.1). Lineage (NCBI taxonomy): Eukaryota > Fungi > Basidiomycota > Agaricomycetes > Boletales > Boletaceae > Tylopilus > Tylopilus cervinicoccineus. Next base: position 2,740 of record JBBPUK010000022.1, on the reverse strand, counting down.
ATGACATTTGCGTTGTCTATATCGATGATATTATGATATTTACCAAAACAGACGACCAGGAAGAACACGACCGGATCGTATTAGAAGTCCTCAGATGCCTCGAAGAAAATGACCTATTTGTGAAGCCAGAAAAATGCTTCTTCCGTGTCAAAGAGGTAGACTTCCTGGGAATGATCGTCTCTCCGGAAGGGATAAAGATGGACCCGGCTAAAGTAGACGCCATTATGAAATGGCCGGTTCCCACAAAAGTCAAGGACGTCAGGAGTTTTCTAGGGTTGGCAAACTTCTATTGCAGATTCATATCCGATTATAGCAAGGTGGCTAGACCACTCCACGACCTGACGAAGAAGGACAAAGCCTTCCTATGGGACGAAGCGTGCCAGCACGCCTTCGACATGTTGAAGCAAGCCTTCACTACTGCACCCATCCTTGCATATCCCGACATTGATTGTCAATTCCGCGTAGAAAGCGATTCCTCGGATTACGCAACCAGGGCTGTTTTAAGTATACTAAAGGGAGATAAGTGGCATCCAGTGGCATATTCTAGCCACTCCATGACCCCGGAAGAATGGAACTACCCTATCACCGATAAGGAGATGCTAGGCGTCATCCAAGCACTAGAGCAATGGCGGCATTACCTAGAAGGAGCCAAGTTACCGTTCGAGGTCTGGAATGACCACAACAATCTCCGTTTCTTTATGACGCGCCAAGATCTAAATCGCCGCCAAGTGCGGTGGGTGCAATATCTTACCCAATTCAATATGGTGTGGGTCTACAAACCCGGTGCCTCGATGGCAAAGGCCGACGCATTAAGTCGCCGCCTGGACCATGCCGAAGGAATCAAGGAAGATAATAAAGGAATCATTGTTATTTCCCCGGACAAGATTAGAGCAACCCCCTTGGAGGGCACGCTCTCGATTACGGATGATGGGGCTGCCCTTAGACATAAAATATTCCTGGAGACATGCAAGTTACGTGAAAGGGACATAAGAGAACTCGAAAGGAAGTGGGGAATCCAAGAGGAGCATGACGGCTGCCTCAGTGACCGCCACGGTAGAGTGTATGTCCCCGAATCGTATGCGCTTCGGATGGAAGTTATCCGCAAGCATCACGATCCGCCCATCATGGGGCACCCAGGCCAAGAAAAGACGCTTGAAGCATTACAACATAATTATTGGTGGCCAGGTCTTGCCACTTCTGTCAAAGATTACGTCGCTAGATGCGACACATGCCAACGGTTCAAGGGAACAGGTGCCGCACCAGCCGGCAGGCTCATTCCTTTACCGGTTCCGTCCGGTCCGTGGGAGGACATCACCGCAGATTTCATTACCGACCTCCCCCTCTCTCACGGATTCGACGCCATCTTGACGGTGGTTGACTGGTTCAGCAAGGAAGTTGAGCTGATCCCATGCACCAAGGCAATCAGTGCCGTTGACACGGCCAAGTTATTTATGCAGCACGTTTGGAAGCATCATGGCCTTCCTAAATCGATAACTACGGATCGAGGTCCGCAGTTCGCATCACAGGTGATGCAAAACATCAACAAGCAGCTCGGCATCGAGACACATCTCTCGACCGCCTTCCACCCGCAAACGGACGGGCAAATGGAAGTCATCAATCGAGAGGTCGGGAAGTTTTTGAGAATGTACTGCTTTGACCGCCAAGAAGAATGGTCGGACTGGCTTCCAATCGCACAGTATAGCATAAACTCCAAGGTATCTTCTTCTACGAAGAAGACTCCATTTTCCCTCACCCATACTTATCCAATGCGGTTGGGCACCGAAGCCGTCGCTGGAAGTAGTACGGCCTCCGCAGCGGATGAGTTCTCCGCAACCTTGGAGGAAGTGCGCCACAATCTCCTGCTAGCGCAGGAGAAGATGAAGAAACAGGCGGATAAGCACCGTTCCGATGCCCCTATTTATGAAGTGGGCCAGCTAGTCTGGCTTTCAACGGAGAACTTGAGGCTCACGAGAGCTTCAAAGAAATTATCTGAACGTTGGCTGGGGCCATACAAGATCACGGCTCTAGCAGGCCCAAATGCGGTCACATTATTACTGCCAAAGACACTATGAATCCACCCCATGGTCAATGTTTCCCGGGTGAAACCCTATAAGGAACGTCTCAAGGGTCAACTCCCTCGACGCCCAGGCCCGGTTGTTGTAACCGAGGACAGAGACTTTGAGTGGGAAGTAGATTATTTGGTGGCTAGCCGCCAGAACGGGACACATTTGGAATATTTAGTCCACTGGAAGGGCTTTGGGGACGAGGATAGGACTTGGGAGCCTACCGAGAACCTCGGTAATGCGAAAGAAGCACTAAAGGCTTTCCACCGTGCCCATCCCTCCGCCCCTCAATCGCTTGCGATCAACCCATTGGACTTTCTCCTCCTATTTAAAAATGCAGGTTTCGACACTGTCCTGCCGGACCGGGGCCTCCCTTTCAACATCTTGGATTTCCCGTGTGCTCCATGAGCGCCTGGCTCGTCTGGGAATCCGAGCCTTAGGAGGGGGGTAGTGTTACGGTCACGTTGCACTACGGTATCATTTATTTTTCTTCTCTTCTCTTCTCTCTTCGCGCCTGGATGCATTTACTTCATTCGCAGGCCACATGACGAGTCACGTGATGACGCCAGGAGAGCTAGGTATTAAAGAGTCCAAAGACCACCTAGACAGAGCACAGGTAACGAAGTACGGCCTTTGCCATCACCTGTCGCCCTTGGCAGTAGATTCTGGAATCTATT
>JBBPUK010000021.1:149783-180156 GCA_038094635.1 Tylopilus cervinicoccineus | reverse complement strand
CCTCATGGTCGTCGGCGACATGCTCAAGAAGTAAGTCCCCCCCCCTCCAGCCCGTCCACACCCCTCCGCTCACATCCCATGCCCCCCCCCCCCCCAGCATTGCACAGACCGCCCAGTCCGCGAGCGCCGCCTGCTCCATGGGCCAGGGTCTCGAGGCCAACGCCAGGATCGACGAGCTCAGGAAGACAATCGCACTCGTTTCAGAACTCATCGCTGCCACACAGATAACAGACCCTCCCCCCGGCTCCCGCAGATCTTCCCCCCGCCGCTTTTCCGCCGTTTCCGGTCTCTCGATACCCCTTTCTGCTGCGCCCCTTACTCGTCCCCCCCCACTCACTGCCGTGCAGGACACCGGCCAGACCGTTTCGCATTTTCCCTCTGGCCATCCAGACGCGAGCGTCCTCGACTCGCAAATCGTATCAGATACCTCCGATCTCTCCCGCAAGCGTTGTGCATCCTCCATGGCAGGCGACCGCGTCATAAAAGCCCCAAAAATGGAGCCCCAGGACGACGCCCTCCACATCATCTCGCCGCCCATGCCCACCCCTCCAGCCTTCCAGCCGACCGCCGTGCCCCCCCTCGTGCCATTTCCCCCTCCCAACCCCGAGCCTGCATCTCGCCCGACGAGCTCTGCAGGCCTGCCCCAGTCCGCGTTCAGCGTCCTCGCCCATCCCCCCACCACATCGTCCGTGCCAGGAATGGCGTTTTCCCCTCCCGCTACATCGTCGCCTCCGACCGCCTCAGACTTTGTTTCCGCGTCTCCCTTGTCGACCACCGTCCTCCACCCAGGTCATTTCTCCACCCCCGTTCGTAGCTCATGGTCCGACGGAACTGCAACCATACCATCAAGGACTCACACATCAGGCTCACTCTCCGCTGGCATCGGTTTTCAATCCATACCCAACACGACCACCGGTCTATCCACCTTACCTTTTTCGTCAACCGGAACGTTTGCGACCGCATCCTCCCTCTCCCGTCCAGTCCCAGTGGGAGGCGCCGGTATCAGCCCACCCATTGGCCGAGTTTCGCGATCGGGTTCGTTCACCAACAACAATACCTTTGCGTTCGGTCTACCCGACGTCCCCCCCGTCACCGGCGCGCTCGACTTTCTCCAAGCTTCTCTCTCTACATCCCCTGGAAAACTAGCTTCCCACAGTCCCACGTCATCTCAGGAGGGGGAAAATGACGCCGATTCGGACGGCGGGGATGCCTCACAATCACAGAGCCCCGATTCATCTTCCGGAAACAATCCCAGGATTTCTACTCAACTATCTCGACCCGTCACGGTCCGTCCGAATGCACTACTGACGCGAAAGTCCACCGAGAATCTGACTGCGTCGAATCACGCAAATGAGGTACCACAGGAGTATCGTGCAGAAGTGGATCGTATCTTTTTCGAATTTTTGAACAGCATTTGCTCCAATCGTAAGCCCAAACAGGCACCAACGATCGTCCGGCTGACTCACCGCACACGTAGTGGAAGCGACAGATGCTAAGGGGGAATTGATACACCAAACCTTGATGGCCAAAAAGATGCAGCGCTTGGACGAGTCTCCCGATTTTCGCCCGTTCAAATTCCGGATACAAGCGTTCACCAACGCATTCTTGGAAGAGGCAAGCCACCCGAGTTATTCGGATGATCTGCCCCCCCCATTGACTGATTGTATAGCTTGCTCGGCAGGGCTATCCCGAGGATAAAATTCCCATGAAAAAGGTTCGCTTATCTCTGACACTGCCGAAGCGAAGGATCTACCCTGAGATTATCACAGATTCGAACCTATCTTTGGAACCAACCGTACATCTCTCGTTTTAACGAAGAGGGGAAAAAGACAAAGTCAAAAGGCAATCACATCTGGAATATTGATGCAAAGAAGCTTTCAGACGGCAGCTGGACGTTCCGACCATTCCACCGTCGAGTCGCGGGATCACCACCAAGCGTGGCATATGTGGGGTTACGATGGAGTTGGGCGCCCCGTATCTGGGACCCACAAGCATCGCGGACGAACCTACAAGTCACATACAGTTCCCCGTCTCTTCCATCATGGTTATCATGGGAAGATGACGTCTTACAAGGAACGCCACCCCCCGACGCGGAGAACTGTGACATTACGGTGGTGGCCAGAGTAGGTGTCCCGTCCTCAAAAGGGTTGTCCGCTCTTGACGTCACTCGTAGTACATCCAAGACGGCATCGAGGAGCAGCTCTCACAAACCTTTCACCTGAGTATTGCTCCCGTCTCCACTCTCGATGGTTCCATCCCTGCTCCCAGGCGAAGTTCCATGAACGGCGACATTCACAAGGCCAGGCGGGTATCTAGCGACATGAGCGTCCCCCAATTGACGCCCCCTAGGTCAGTTTGCACTGATGTCTTTGCCTCTGTTCTCACAAGGGACGTTGTGACAGACCAATGAGAGCCATGACGACATCATCCATAGCACCTCCGGTTGCGAGCCACGACGCCCAAGTCATCCAGGTGCTGACGACGGCTGCCCAGCGCGTTGCCCAGGAAGCCCAGTCTCAGGTCATCGCATCGACAGCATCCAACGAGCACGCTCCGGAGTTGCAGGCACTTGCAAAGCAACAGCACGTGCTCACAGTCACGGCACAGGCGTTGGACCAGGAGGTGTCTGGACAACGGTCTGATACGTCACAACAAACAAATGTTTTGGCGGTGGCTGCTCAGCAGGTCGTGTTACAAGCAGCCCGACAGGTAGCTGCTGATCGATCTGCCGCCGTGGCAAGCCAGATTTGCGCCGGGCTGCCCCCTCCGCCGCCCGCGGCTACCCAAGTCACTGTGAACGAAGTATCGGTGGCAACGCAGTCTGCCGTTGCACAGGCCGTCGAGATCACAGGGCCCCTGTCCAGCGAAGTGGATGTGTTGATAACGGCCAGTTCGCTTCTCCAGCAACAGACGCGCGTCCCAGTAAGTCCGCCCGTCTCAGTACTTGACCCCACACAACAAATTGTGCCTATGGATGTTGTACGGCCCCGCTCAACGAGTATCGCCTCCGCAGCATCCTTCTCTCCTTCAAGTCTGACCAGCTCGACGGTGCCCATCGTTTCTTTTCCCGACGTTCCTTTACCGGACTTCAGTTGAGTTCCGTGACGCTGGCGCGGTGGCATGGTAATTCGCATCACACGGTGTCATAGGTCTTTTGGTGTTTGCTGTTGCTTGGGGGTTTTTTTTTTTTTTTTTTCTTTCTATTTTCCTTTTTTTGGTGGCCTGTTACATGAACTATAGAATCGATGCATTTACGTGTAAAAAAAAAAAAGAAGAAAAAGAAAAAGAAAAAGAAAAAAAAAATTGAAGCACAACTTGTATTCGTAACAGATACCAAGGACGGAACTATGCTTTTTCAATCTGCATCCACTACCTTTTGCTCGCACATGTCACAAAAGAGCTTGTCCGACGGATTCAGATATGTGCACGCAGGGCAGGGCTTGGCCGTCGGTTCATGCCCTTCGCCTTCGGAGCTTGTAGCCGTGTCAGCAGAGAGGCTTGCGTAAGACGCGGATGCTGCCAACAAGGTTCCGCCAAAACCTTTCTCCTCTTTCCGTCGCTTAGTCGCACGCCCGTCCGGATTGTTCGCCAAGTTATCTTCGTTCTCCGCTTCCTCCTTGAGGTCAAGGGTATCATTCATCAGAATGCCCAACGACTCGACCGTGACCGTGTTGTCCTGGAGTTCTTGGTCCTTGTAAAAAAGCCTCTGGCAGATCGTCGGAATCTTGAGTGACTCGTGCAACTGTCACAAGGGAGAGGGAGAGAGAAAGATCGAAACATGATCGGTCGATGTGAACGGAAACAGCGTGTGTGCGGGGAACGGACCTGGATTTTGATGTCCTTGACGGTTGTCGACTTGGATATGCTTAACCGCGTGTCTTCACGTCTGTCTCTGCCTTGACGAATACGTTTAGACTGCCTCGTTCCACACGTTCGAGGCCCAGACTCTTGTCTTGCGTGTTGGCTGCCGCGTTGTGATAGGCCCTCCTCATGTTCACCGCCGGCAGCAGGTTTCGAAGTCAAGAATCGCACGGTGATGTCGGTAAGGTTATAATCGCGGCGCCTAGTCAATAAAATGGAGCATGCTGTTAGAAATCAAACGACACAGAATGGATATAGCAAGACAAATGGCAAGGCATTCAACCTTGGCTGATATGGAACTCGAATGCGCCGACTTACCGTTTCAACCGACATTCGTTACAAACCGGCGTATCGTGCACGAATCTCGTGTCCAATACGCCCGCAGAATTTTCGATGAATCTCTTTTCAACGGCCACCGCGGATCCGCAATTGTATCTATTGCAGCCATTTGTCAGCACACACACGTCTCAACAATCATGCGAGGTGGGAGAACGCATGGGCGATAGAGTGAAACCTACAGGTCTTGCAAGATAAGCCATTCACTCATTTGGATGAGCGCAATATCGCTGTCCCAGTCGTTTGGCATGTTAGGGTCAAACACCAATTGGCCATGCTGGCAAAGGAGTGGCGACGTATCGACTCTATTCGGACGAGGGACTTCGGCTGGTCGACTCAACCACTTTCGCCATATTCGGACAAACTCAGCTGGAAGGACAGCACATGGAACGTTCTCGAGCAGAAGGGTGTTGCCTATTAACGCGTTGTCGTGCATGTGCCGTAATCGTGCCTGTCAAGGCGTCAGCAACGAATTCATAAAATGGAGGTTGGTCGATGGAGATGGGTCACACCATGCTCACTTTTTCGTCTTCTGCTTTCTTTCGTAGTTCGCGCTTATCCTCTTTCGAATTGTGGATATATGCCTCGCAAATTGTACAAGGCTCTTCGTTGGTTGATAGCGGCAGCCAATCGGGGAACAACTTCTTGAGGATCTCGCATGCCTGATGACAATCGCGTGTCAATCACCGCGCTCCGCAGTTGGTTCCCTGTTTTGAGTGACCCTGCTGCTCACCTGAGAGGATATGCTTCGACGAGCAGTTGACACAAGAGATAGGTGATCATGTTCACAGCGCACGTGTCCACGAAATTCCGCAGAGTCTGGCGAGGGATCTCCATGCAGCGGAACATGCATTCTTGGCTTCTGAGCTCTCCAAGCTACGCACGCCACACGTGCGGGTGAATGTCGCCATGAATGACGCGAGCAGATGATGATGAAATAGGTGACAATACCTTTCAACCAAGCCTTGGAAATCCAGTACCCAGCTTCCCCTTGTTGCACATCACATGTCCTGTCGAACTCAGCAACCAAACGAGGATGCTCAATCTGGTAAAGTCTCTCTGTGAAGCGAAGATGAGATAGTATACCACAACAAGGCTGTTCAACTCACCTGTGAAAGACTCTTTGACACAAATTTCACAAACATCGTGCGGACCACGCACAAGACCAATGTCTTCACGAAGGCTCAGCTTTTCGTATGCCTTCTGGATTAGGACGCCCTTAATAACTCACAACGAAGAACGAGAACTCTCACTTACTCTTGACATGCGCTTCATATTACTCGCCTTATGCGGATGAAGCCCACCATGAATGCACAGGATGTCAGACATTGGTAATACTTCGATCTCGGCATCTCTTGATACGGGTTGAAAACGCAACTTGAATTCCTCGGGCTTCACGAGTGGCTTTGTCAACCAATGCTCAAGTGCTTGTCTACTAACCACCACGGCGTCCTGATAAACGACGAATCAGGAAATCATCAAATGACGTGGTGTCTTCCATGTGACGATCTACGTACCTCTTCGACAGATGTAATATGCCAATGCCTATACACATTCCGCATCCACTCTCTTAATTCCGCGAAGCGTTCCTTGACTTCCTTTTCTCTGGTTTGAGTCCGCTTCATCTCCATGCCAGTGTGGGAATCAAATCTGGGGGACTGACCTTCGGGAATAGAGTTCGCAGGTTTCGTCGTGCCTTGCATTGAGAGCTTTGACCACGTCTCGTGCACATTGCGGTGGGACGAGAATGGTCGGGTCCGATGTATTTTGAGACTCGATGCAGGGTCTAGACGCACCGTTAATGAAAACGGGGGAAGGATTAGAATTAAGGGTGCTTTCGGAGGGATTTGGGGTTGGCGCATGGCTGACAGACTGTTCTTCTTTCTTCCGAGCATAGATAAGCATATAGGCGTCCCTTGACGAGAAGACGTCGCTATTTTGACAAAGTCAAATAGATGAGCGTGTGATGCGCCGTCGACTTTCGCGCATTACGCACCCTTCTGGGGCCTTGCCAGGCAAGGAAACTTTGGCTTCGGCGGGGAGCGGCAATCTGAAGGATGTGTGGGACATGACGAAGATGAAATGGAAAGGCAGATTTTGATGATGGGGGTTTTATCACGTACTCGACAGACTCATCGTCACTATCGTCGATCCTGCGCTTCTTCGCGGAACGCGCGCGGAATTGACCCGCACTCCTGACATGAGGATAAAATATATGGAAATCCCACAACGGGAGATTGAGAAACGACACGCACTTCTGGGTAGTCCCGCCATCGTTCAGGACATCGACTACTTCCTTGCCGGTATATCGTTTCTCTCCAAGGAAGTTGATCTTTGTGACAACCTCGTCGTCGAACTGAAACCACGTATTTGAGCTGCACATCAATGGGTCAACGCACTCATGAGAACATTCGTCTGGCTCACGTAGTGTCCAGAACTTGAGCCTCGTAGTGCCCGTGGTAAGCGCTCTGTCCTTTGTGCAACAGCACCCCTCTCAACTCATAGATGTTCGTTGCGCCCTCTCTTCCCTCGACACCACTCACCTCATCGTCGGCTTTGACAAATTTGGACATGTCAAGCACCATGGGAAACAGTAAATTATGCTTGGATTTCTTCCTCTCCATTGTATCGAAATCGTAAACGAAACGGAGAAGAGAAAGATGGAGGACTGGAGGAAGAGACCGCAGTTCAGTGTAACGGGTCGCGTCCTGAAGCTTCGCACAGTTGGAGCAGGAATATCTGACAGCGATGAGTCTAATAACATAAACAAAAAGATATCTCACTTGTTGTCTCCCGTGAGTTTCTCGTCCTGTAAGAGAGCAGCTATGCGATCCTCGAGCCTCGCATTATTCTACACGATGTCAGGTAGAATCACTATGTGGCGAGGAAACGCACTCTCACCTCTATATTAATTTCGAGTTCAAGGAAATCGGATGTACGTTCGGATTTAAACCGGCAACTGTGACAAAGCGTTCCATACACCAGTTCCCCTTGAAACTGCGAGATATGAGTGGGGTGATTACAACAGAGACAACACGACCTGCTTGATCGGATATGAGCGTCCGGAGAGACGGCGTGAGCTGCTTCTGGAATTCATTGTCAAGATGTGACATGAAGAGCTTTGAAAACCTGACCAAGGGGTATTCAGCGAGGGTTGTGTGAGTCTTGGAGAAGAACCAACTCTTGTGCATCCTGCTGTTCAGATGTAGATAGTTTAAGGCTCTCTGCAAATTTAACTGGATTGTATACATTCTGTGTGCTTTCTTGAAGAGCGGCGAATGTCACTTGGAGTTGAAATACGGGAGAGTCCTGAGGGTCCCTTAGTTGGGCTTGATTTGAGGTTACACAAGAAGTAACAGACCTCGAAACTGTTCTCAGCATCGTGGGATAGTTGACATTGGTAGACTCCACGTCGAAAGGCTAGATCCCGGAACCATACCTCCAGACCTCCGTGAGTAGGAAGACTCGGAATCTGTCGATGATACATACTTGGAGGAAGGCGTTGGCATAGCAGGTCGCACCAAGATTCTGTGCAGGACAAAGATATATGATTTGTATAAGATTGCGCATGAGAAGAAGACGACCTACCTTCAAGCCGACAGGCAATTCGGGGTCGCGGGAGCTGAGAATCGGGTTCGAACCTAGATCCGACGCCTTGATGAACAGTTGTCTGGCCATTGCTAGATGAAACACACGTCAGGGATTACGGCAAGCTCTTTAAACGCGTCCACTGGCTGGCGGCTTACCTTCGTCCTCCCACTGGTGCTGACCGAGGTAATTCAAGCAATTGGGATTATTCTTGCACTCTTTCCTGTTACACGGCCGTGGCTCGTCATCAGAAATAACGATAATATCGTTCTCGAGCTCGCCGTTGGCAACGGCAGTCTGGGATTCGCCAGTGGATGTCGGGGAAGACTTTGCGGGCTCTGGCGCGTATCTGTTGGCGCAAAAGGGATTCTTATTGCGCTTGGACAGACCGCAAGTCATGAGACGATGCTCGAGGGTGATCTGGGATGCGTCCGAGGCCTCTGTGTCGACCCAACCCCAAGTGGAGGAGCCGCCCGCAGCGAGTTTGGCGCGTTTGAGCTGTTCGCCAGCGGCAAGGCCCCTGGATGGCGGGGAAGCTCTGCGCTTGCGCTTTACGGGCATAGCAGAGATGCACGGTGTGGGCCGCTGGTGTTGGATGGACCTCAAAGTTGGAAAAGAAGGGAGATGCGGAGCGGGTCCAGGTCGAGACCCTGATGGACTCCCGAATTCCGACAGGTCGCTAGCCGAGCCTGGCCAAGCTTTCTCCCCCACCGGACGAACGATGGACAGAACATGGTCCTTGTTCAAGAGACCGCGCCAGAACGCGAACGTCGCTCGACTGCAGCGGCGGAGAAACGCGGAGCGCCTCGTCTATCGCAACCTCGCAAAGATCACGTTTGTCCTCGTCCTCTCGCTGCTCTCACCGTGTTGACGAATGGTTCAGTTCCGCCTTGCTTGCAGTTGGTTTCGTGTGGATGACCCTCATCCCAATTCTACCACTCTCTCAGGGGGTCTATATCGACGAAAATGCTTTGCAGCCAGCCCAGGTGCGTCCCTTTAGTTCGAGCCAAAGGCATGGCGCACCCCTGAGTCCGAGTATAGGTCAACACAAACTGGAACTGGCAAGACGTACACCAGGCGGACTTGTACCTTCACCATCTAGAAGGAATTCGTGATAGGAACGCCACGAGTGAGCAGTGAGATCACCAAACAGACTTATTAACCACCATCGTGTATTGACGCACTGAGCAGGAGAGCCAACTTCATTCACGACGAATTTGCAAAGCTTGGTCTCGCTACTTCCACTCAAAAGTATACGTTCACAACCTCATTCGGCGTATGTACTTGCCTATCAGTTCTTGACATCTTATGCATGTATCGTTGGCAGAATGTCTCTGGTGTCAATGCTTATGCCATCATGAACTCTCCCCGAGCTTCGGGCTCCGAAGCTATCGTCGTCAGTGCATCATGGCTTAGCGAAGAATCGCACAATCTGCGAGGCATCGCGACGGTGATTGCCCTTTCTGCGTTCCTAAAAAGTATGCGCATTCCAGTCCCACTTTGAATGGTTGTTTGACCTATGTTAGACTATTCGCACTGGGCGAAGGATATCATCTTTGTTATAGGTGATAATTATTTTGATGGCACATACGCCTGGTTAAACGCCTACCATGGCACGATACCACAAAGTCGGTTCTTTTTTTTTTTTCCACAAGTATTTTACTCATGCTATCATGCAGATCTTGACACTGATCTCCTCGAGCTAACTTCAGGCGTCATCTGGAACGCTCTCAACATCGATTACAGTGGCCACTCATTCTCTCACCTTGGCGTGTTCTTTGGTCAGTACCCATCCTTTGCAAGCTAAATCGATGTTTATCTTCTACATGCAGAGGGTCTCAATGGCCGGCTACCCAACCAAGACCTAATAAATTCGCTGCGTCTTATCTCCCATTACACAGGCGGTGTCCCTCTTGTCCTCTACGATAATCTTGAGCTACCTGATGCCCCTCAAAGCAGTCTTCTAAAAAATGCACCAGAATTCATGAAACGCAGTCCGCAACTCAGGGATTTTGAATACCGAGCAAGGAATGTGAAGAGACATGTTAGTTATCAGGCAAAAGGAAGACCAAGTGGGCCACATGGCTTATTTCACCAGTGAGTCGCCAACACTAGTTAAAGGTGAGATCGATTAAATGTACCGTCTGACAGATTCAGGATCGATGCAATCACTTTGTATGCCGTTCCGGCTGGTGGTCCCCACGGGTTCTTTGCTCTCGGCAGGTTAGTCCTCCGTGATATCGTGCCGTCTGTGTAGTCATACCTTGTCAGAATAATCGAGTCTACTCTGCGTACATCCAATAATCTCCTTGAGCGACTGCATGCTTCCTTCTTTTTCTACATACTCACAACTCCAGGGACCTTTATGAAGGTCGGGACGTTCCTTCCTAGCGCTGTGCTGGTCGGGATTGCGATGATATTTTGGGGGCTCGGGCAGTGGTTGGAAGCAGGCGGGGTGCAAGAGTCTTCTACTGAGTTACAGCAACAAGACAAGCCAAATGATGGAGGGGCCTCCAATGTTGCGACTACGACGACTCAACCAATTTGGCGACCGAGACAAAGACCCGTGTTACCTGCAGTTATTTCCATTCTTATGACGCACGCTATTGGTCTGTTGGCGTTTGCCGTGATTAACACTTCATGGTTTCTCCAGAACCAAGCCGTACGTTCGCTCTTCGCACTCTCGCACCCTACTCATCGCTGTACTGGCCTCTTTAGACCTCTTCGTGGATCTTTCTCCTGATGTTTAGCCTCCTTCCTCCGGCTATCCTTGCAATTATACCTTCCCACCCACCTGAAACGGCACCGTTCTCGATGCTCCTGCAATCCTTCAACCTCTGTTTAGCATCGACAGTCATCTCCATAACATCTCTCCTCAACTTTTCGCTCGCTGCAACACTCGCCGTCACGCTGGGCGTCCCGCTCAGCTGTAGTCGCGTCTTATCCCGGCCTTCCCGAACGTCGACCTCACTGATGAGCCAGGTTTCCCGGTTGGTGGTCTACGTGGCGTACTGGCTGCTTGCGTGGGGATGGTTGCTTCTGCCACAAGAAGTCGAGAAAGCACTGTGGAATTGGGAGGTGTTGGGCGTGTGGTTCGCACCATTTGTTTGCATCATATATGCCCCGTTGGTGATGCAGGCAGGTCTCGTTGGGTTGTCTCAGTCATTGAGTGGGATGCCCTAGTCGCGAATCGTAATGCAAGTAACCGATGTCCTTGCCAGAAAACAGCGTCATGCAGACGACTCAGCTAGCGTGTACACTACACGGACTCAACCAATGTCCATGGCATTTGGATCATCCGACTCAAATAAGTCAGTATTCCCCTTAGCAGCGTTAACTCGAGCCTCCACCTCGTCAGGCGGTCCGATCTCAGCATCCGTGTCTGGATCTTCAACAGCAATACCTTCTTTCTTCCGCCGTTGCCTCTCTTTCATCTCATCTCTTTGCGCACGTTTCATCTCCAGATCAGCGGAGAGCTTCTTGAGCGCGTCTTCGAACCGTTTCTGAAGAAGAGCGACCATTTAATGTCCGCTGTAAACACCAATGCGGGTAGAAGTAACATACCTTGATAAGCGGGTTCGCCGAGATGGCGACCTCGTGTTGCTTCTTGGCCACAGCAGCCTCCAGGTCTCTTATTTCCTCGTTCAATAGTTTCCTCCCTTGGGCGTCCTCATCATCTTCATCGTCATCACTTTCGTCCTCGTCTTCTTCCTCGTCTTCGTCTTCGTCTTCGTCTTCGTCTCCTTCCTCCTCGTCACCTAATGCAAGATCAAGTTCCGCTGCGAGCTCCTCGTCGATATCACCCTCCGGTTCAGCTTCCTCGCCCTCTTCAGCGTCTTCGTCTCCCGCATCTAGTCCGGTAGTAGCTATATCGCCCGCTTCTGACCCGTGAGGACCAGGCGTAGGCGCTTCGAGAGGTTCTTCACGCTCGATGAATTCCGAGTCCGAAAGGTCCGGGTTGACATTATCGAGGACCTCTGGGACGCAATACGGTCAGCAAGCTAAAATCGACAAGCAGTTTAAACTCACCATACTTGAGTTCCGATGCGAGATTGTCTGCAGCCAGCAGTCGTTCCACTTCTTCTTCGACGCTCTCTATCATCTGTCGTGCGTGTCATGAATAAAGAGAAAACAAGCGTAGCTATGATTTGCACCAACCCGCCTGTTCACTCGTTTTCGGAATCGACGCTTGCGTACGTGATGCAAGGGAGGGGTGATACCGTGCGGCCAGATGAACTCGTCGATACTGACGTTCCTGTTCGCCGTAACCGCCTCTTCGTTTTGTATGCGATTTCCAACCACCAGCATCTATGTTCACAGCGTCTAGGACCACATCACACGCAATGAGCACGGGCAAAAAGGAACACACCTGACATATATCCGCAACTTTGAACATCTGCTTGTTGTCGAGCGTCTTTTGAGCTTCGACGATGCAGGGCAGATCAACTAACTTGAACGAATACAGCGAGCTTCCGATGTGAAAGATACCCCGTCGCGAGTCTGCCGTCTCGTTGGCCTCGAACACGTGCACGCACCCCTTGACCCCTCGGACGCACCTTTGAACTTGAACCAAACGTCGTTGCTGATCTCCCTCGACTGAATCATCTTGCGTAGCCGCTCGCAGTCCTCCCCAGGAGGCATGCGAATGATGAACTGCTCCTCGAACGTCAGGTCCTCGTCGTCCGAGTCCAGCTCGCGGTCATAGGGACCCAAGAAGGACATGCCCGGGGCTTGCGCCGCCGCGCGTTCGCTCAGTTTGAGCTTGAGCTTGGGTTGTGGTTTGCCGGAGAGTTTTCCAGAGGAAAAACGCGTTGCGCGTTCGGACGTGTCTGGCGACCTGCGGAAGCGAAGGGTGGTCGCCATGGCTTGTTCCGCAGCTGCCCGGAGGGGGCGTGTACGTGGGGTTTGAGGTGGCGGCGGTGGGTTGTTTACGCCATTCACAGCCGAGGAAGGACCGGCGTGGTGCTCCTCGACATCGTCCACGACGATGAGGTCGTCGTCTATCATCGCGAGCTCGTTGTCCGATGTTGTCTACCACATATGGAACATCCTTAGAACGTGACGTGTCACACTCCACCATCAGTCCTGGTCATCTTCGTCAGTGAATGCCCCAGATCCACCTTCAAGCTCTCCCTCTTCCCCCTCATTGTCGCTTCCTTTCTCGTCATCTTCACCGTCGTCTTCCGAGTCGCCGGCACGTGCGACTGCGAGGGACGCCACTACCCAAACATAAGCTGCAATCGCTGCTAACGCCCCTGCTGCAAAAACCAAGGTTTTCCTTCTGTGTTGGATATCCGCGGGGTCGGCCTGAACCTGCGCACGACTACCGCCGAATGAACGGGGAACGAGGGAGCTTAGCACGTTTTGTGATGCCACGAAAAGTTCATAAGGTTGTGCTTGTGCCACTTGAGCTTGCACACGTCGGGCGTGTTCAATCAGCCCTTGATAACACTCGGTCAGTTGTACTTGAAGGATGGCGTCGGGGAATGGAGGATCGGTCAATAAAAGGATGTGTGCAGCTAAATACACATCGAGACTCGTTGGACTGGGTGCAATTGTCACTATTACGAACCGTATGGAAAGAAGAAAATCACTTGCCGGTCCCCAAAATAGAACTGTTTTCCATTCAAGTAGCTTGCATGCACCCCAAGCGCTGTCTTTGCTTTATCCAGAATCTTGGCAGACAATCAGCGGGCGTTGACGAGTACAACACATCGATCACCTTTTCTCTTTCAAAAGCACGCGAAAATGTGACTGTGTAGTCTTGCTTCTTTTTTTCCTTTTCAAACAGGCCCTTCTGCTCTTCGTCGGGAGGTAAACCCCAAAGCCCAGCTGCCTCGAGACGAGGTCTGTACGCTTCTCTTATCCGACTTGCCACGTAGTACCTCTGGGGGATGGGCATCTCGCTTGCAAGTGCCGGATTGGTCAGTTTCCAGAAATTGGTGTCGACCCCGTAGAACATGTGCGACTGCACGTTCAACCGATGGGTGACAAGACGTGTACGAACTGAAATCGACTTACGACGAGGTCGAATATGGAAGTTTCGATGTGCGCGTACAGTGCGACCTTTTCAGCCTTTTGCAAGCTGGTTAGAGACGCGTCGAGGTCGGTGGCTCCTGACGCGCCAGACTTGGCGAGGGATGCCACAAACGAAACTATCGAAGGAAACGTCGAGACTGCGACGTGTGCATGAGTCAAAAAGGGCAGTTGGCCTATGGTGACGGGTTAGAAGCATCACGGGTTCAAGTTGGAGGAGGAGCCTGCCGTTGGGGGATTTGTCAGGATCAGTGGAGGGTGCCACCTTGAATTTTCCTGGGATGGTGAGCTGGAGATACATGACAGCCGCGAGACACGTCGAGTCGAGCGACTGCAAGTTCCATTTCGCAGGCCATATGTGCAAAACGTACGGTGCCTCCGACATGGGATCCCTTTTTTGGACGTGGATGTGTATAGAGCCCCGGATCCTAACAATGACAAACACCGGGCCGGGAGTCTCCACCTGAACATACTTTCCTCCCCCTTGACAAGAAATGAGCGACTTGAAGACGGTTGTCCAGGGCGAACAAAAACAGCGCATTTGGGATACAATTCCCCTTACTCGTGTATCAGAGCACCGGGATGACGATCCAACTGGTAGGCCGACACGCCTGACAGCGCTCAAACACAGAACAAATGCTTCTCCGTTTTGCGTCTCATCATGGTCTTCTTTGAGCTGTCTTGGCACACGCACTCTCCCGTTACGTTCCGCATCTCACTCCAGACTACATCCTGTGAACATATCCTACTATGCGACGACTATTCAAGTTCGTTCTGCATGCAGCCGCTGCAGGTATCATAGCGTGGGGACGCTCCAGCTTTCTTGGACAGTCCATAGGAAAGTGGATAATGACCCAAAAATGTGGCTGTTTCCCGTTTCTAACGAACCAAGGGTAACCTAGCGCCAGGTCCCCCGTCGGGAGGTTGCATGCAGTGCTAACTCGGACTTTGCGACCATCTCTATAGGTTGCTCTTTGCATGGCTGTACATGGTCATCAGCTTGTCCTGTGATGTGCTGTCATCCGTGCCAATGGGTAAGTGTCACTCAAGCACCAGAACTAGTCCATGAAACCGAGGAGACAAATAGTTGTTCTTCATCTTAAGAAAACCCTCTTGGTGATTGCGATGCCTGTAAGGAATCTCTCGCGCCGCACAACAAACCGAACCCCTACCCCTGCGCAGATGGCGTTTGTTATCTCGAGCACTTATTGGCCCTCCCTCTTGTTCTTCCCGGATCTTATCACCCCTTCTATGACTGTGTCAAGGCCCCCGCTCGTGATCGATCTGGCATTGCATGCCTCGCCCTTGGCCACCCTCTTGATCGACTTTTTCGTTTTTGAGCCTAAATTTTCGAGGACATACGTCCACAAGATAGCGCTGGCCGCATACACCATCTTTTCCGTCTCGTACGCTTCGTTCGTAGAACATTGCGCCCCATTTAACGGAACTTGTGAGTTTCGCTGTTGTGCGACTTGCGAGGAATTTCTAACGCTAGTTTCGTTGGCGCGTGAGGATCTAGTCCCATATCCGTTCCTGACGTACAGTCCTTTTGCGGTCCGAGTACTGATCTATACTATGACCGCTGGAATGGCCCTGGGTAGCCTTAGGATGTTGAACGCACTGCATGTCTAATGACAACACATCCATCTTCCTGAAAACCTCCTGGAGGACGGAGACATGGTGAACGGAGACAGGGTATGAACAAACAATGGATTACGAGGTAACAAGGAAGGAGTGCAGCACGGGAGAATCGTCATGTCATTTGGATAGAGACTTCGAAAGATATCACACATATGAGCGGAATACAGGAGTGATATTACATTTACACCAAAATACTACACGGCGTCTCAAACCGTACCTCAGATTTTCATCTACGTCTATCAGACTCTTTTCAACATTCCTGCCATTCCAGGGTATGCGTTACGTCTCGTGATAGGCTTCTTCTTCCTTAGTCGAGTGTTTCCGACGTGTCAGTGCGAGTTGCATCATAACCAGTAACAAAGACCCAGCGAGTGCAATGAGCTACCAAAACGTGTCAGCAAGTTGTCCTCTCCGGCATAGATAAACAAATCATGCCCCACTGAAGATGGCAGGTTGCCACCACTTGTATTGTGAAGTGAGGAGCGCACCTGCCACGGGCCCACCTTTTGGGGGCAGCGGTCTTCAGTAATGGTATATGACAACCAAACTAGAACGCACCAATGAGACTACCGAACCCGAGGATCGTTATGACAATTCCCATGCGTGCACTAGCGTGATGGTGTATGAGCGCTCATGCATAAATGACTGGACGCACAGAGGCAACAAACCCGAGTTCCGAGATATCACTCGTAAGGAGGGCGATAAGGGGGGCCAATAATGCGATATCTGCCCGTACGTGTTCAGTTCGATCGACTCATCCCGCAATATGAGACAAAAGGCTACTGACAATTGCCGGAAAAATAGCCATAGATCGTCCCGAGTACCGCGACCGTCGGGACGCTACTCAGACTCATCATGCAGAGGATGAGAGTGCCGCACATGGTGGTCGATATGATCGTTAGCCTGGGCACACCAACGTAGGGTGCAATGAATCCAGCGGACACTCGAGCTATCAGGCTTCCCCCGTTCATGAATACCAACTAGACGGGTAAGAGACCGAGTTTGGTCAGCATTAAATAATCCCGGTGGTGGTCATCAATCACGTACAGAGTAAAACGAAAATGTCTCTGAGTTCCCATGCTGCACAGAATCCAGTTGCAAGTAAAAGAGCGGGAAATAAAATCCAACGTTAACGCAAAACAATCTACCGCATCGGCAGAATCATTTGTGAGGAGTAGTCATGGGATAAGGACAGACACCTACCCAGCAATCATGATACAAAAAGGGACGTCATGGAGGATACCCTTTCCGACGGTCAGGTAATGTACAGAACGTTTAGATGGTTCCAATCGCGTGCGTATGAGAAGGCAGGCGGTGAGAAGCAGAATGCTGACTAAAGCAGCACTTATTCGAACACCATTTGCGAAGCCTACGCCACGATTAAACAAATTATTCAGTATCATGGGGTGGACGACCGATCCGAGTGAGGACCCAGCAGCGACGAGGCTCATTGCGAGTGTACGACGTTGACAGAAATACTGAGATACCACTGCCATAGTTGGGACGTATTGAACCCCCTGAGCAAATCCGAGAGCGATCCCTTGGGAAAGAAGGATCTGTCATTCCAGCTTAGTGGGATGGCTCATACAATACTTTGGTAGTAGGATGACGGACCTGATAATATTGACCTGGTTGGGTGAGCGAGAGCATGAACAATGAGAATGGCAGTAGTAATGACCCCCCAATCAACAGTTGGTAACTAAGTACAATCAGTATCAGGTGTCGGAAAACGGGTGAAGTGGTTGGGGCATACAAATAACCGCGATCATAGAGTGCACCTGCAAAAATACCAGAAGCAGCGGCCAGAAACGCATTGATGCCTCCTATCCAACTGTTAAGCAGGTTTCAAATTTCTCGCACACTCGAAGCTCTAGACAAGACATACGATATTGCGGAGGACGACTCGTGACTCAGGTAATGTCGAGCATAAAACTCTGCAAGCATGAATACAAGACCATTTTAAAGTCGTAGGAAAGTTCATACCTTGGTAAACGCCAAATGATGAGATGTACCTTTGTTCGTGTGAATACGATGTCACCTGCAAAGACTATAAGCCCTACCCAAAACCGCAGAACTGGATCAGCGCCCTGTCACGTCGGACAATAAATCATATCACTCAGGGAATAGGTGGAAGCGTCACATTACCCCCCAATGACCATGCACCAGGCTGCGGTACCACCTTCAGGAAACTGGGTGAGCTCTGTTCCAGTCTTGTCCAAATCTTCCTTCGCATGCGAAATACCGGACGGTGAAATTTCTATTACAGTCTGGATCGACGCTATGCTGGGGGGCATCCTGTGAACGGATACGAGACGGTGGAGGCGATTCTTGAATGTTACCTATTTGCCCCTTAAGTAGTCCAAGAACCCTGCAGGAGAGTGGTGTGTACACCAGGGGGCTAGAGCTCAGTCCGAACGTCTAGATCACGCGAGTAAATGTAAACTGGTTGACAGCACGGGAATAACAACGAGTCAATGGCTTATTACCCCACCAGCGGTGTCCATTGACAAAGAGGTGAACGTCATAGGTGCCATCTGTCTATCATTTTCCCCATCTGTCCCTCAGCGGCCATTGTAGTCGCCAGCTGGAGTGTGTTAGCCTTGTGATATTAGTGCATCATTGAGTTTCACTGCCAAGGCATGTAGGTCACCTGAGGATGGGGTGGCAAGACAAGACCAAGGCCAAGCTAGTAGACTGACCGTTCTCCTATCCGGCGTACCTTGTATCCGGGGAAGCACTGTTCTGGCAAGCGCGACATAACTCTGCACCATCTTTTTCCCGGTTTCCACATACTTACCTCAGAGGTCAATCATGATGCTTCCAAGGTCCTAAAGGGTCTCATTTGAACTCCGAGGAGTATCGATAAGCAGGGCCCTGAGATAATTGTCAGGGACAGGGGAACCTATGATAAAAGGCCATGGGATCCATCATCAGAGCTGTATTAAACACGACTAAAATGTCTCGCTTCCGTTAACCTTTTTATGACGAAAGGAATGTAACCAACTATGGGGACGGCGAACTTCACTTGACCAAGATGTCGAGAACGGCAAACACAGTAATGCCAATGATGCCTTTCTGGCACCGTCTCAAACTTTGGAGTTAATGTAAAGGTCACCATGAACCTTGTCGTGAAAGTTGTGGATTATGCACCTACGGGTGGCAAGTAGATACATGTCGGCTGTCCTAGTGGAGATATCCCTCTTCAGGAGCGCAGGCGGCAAAAGACCCTGTGCCTTGCGCAACACCGCAGGTGGGGCAGGAGAAGGATATATTTGAGATACCTTTGGTTACTGGGACCTGCCAGTGTCCAGTATATCAACGACGGCAACGATGACTTGGAGTTCTACGACCCGACGTGACATCCGGATCAAGCGATTGCGTACTAGCACGGCTCTTTGCGCCATTGCAAGTAGTGGTGGTCACCACATGCAGCAGACGTAGCATCCAATCTATAGACGGCAATGAATATTGAATAACGAGACTCCATACCTCTCGCACGCGCTCCGCAGATCGTTCGCGATCTTCTGTGATATGTCTCAGATGTCCTTATTATGTCAACGTCCGTAAAAGTCGATGACACCTTCCCCAGGATATCGATTGGCCCGCAGCATTCATGCTAAGCGTTCGCACACGCTCTACCGGCCGGTGCCAGAGTTGAATGCGTTCCGGATCTGTGGGTTTGGCATGGGGCTGGGAGTCATCAGCTCGTAGTGCATCATCGGAAGGAATGGACAGCGCCTACCCATTTTAGTGACTCTATACGTTGCCCTATGAACCAGAGGTCTCGAGGGAGTTGCTGTGACTGGCTTCGTCCGGGTTGCTTTGTGCTCCAGTGCTGAAGCAACATTGAGACAGCCAAAGGATAAGCCACACCTCGTTCCCATTGAACACGAACGGTCGCTCATTTTTTTGTTAACTACAACAACCAGGTACTCACGAAGAGGTATGCCATCGGACACGATTCAGGCAATGCGTGAGCATTGACGCATCCTGTAGCTCGATGATCGTGAAGAGGGCTGGGACAAAACTTTCCAGAGAGCGACAAGGGCGGGGATGCGAGAGGACATGAGCACACTAAGTAGACATTCCTCACAGGGATACTTTGTGCGATGGACCATGTTGGGCGTGGCAAAACAAACCCTTCCTATCAACTTATTTGCGGCTAACACCAACCTGCTAACGCGTCTCTTCGCACCAACGCTCTCTCGTGTCACGATGCCCCCCAAACGGAAGATCACTGCGAAACACGACGACGCAGGCACTGCGTCCGAACACGAAAACGCCTCCCAATCACAACCACGAGCAAAGCGCGCAAAACTAGCAGAAACCGGGTCCGATGATGCCAAGGCACCCAATGGGCAACCCACCAACAAAGTAATGCCCGTCAATATCGTCCTTCCACCGCGCACTGCCGGAACACTGCGGTTTGTCACGTGGAACGTGTGTGGACTAGCAGCAGCACAAAGAAAGGTACTCTCTCAACTCGTCGCGTCGAACGGACAAGAAAGAACGCGTTGCAGGGGTTCAAACACTACATAGAGGCGGAAGATCCCGATATCCTCGTATTGACAGAGACGAAGGCGAGCGGTGTCGTTTTCAATCAACCTTTTGTCGCCTTGACGCGACGCGCCCCAGGTGAATAATGAACCAGTCGATCCCGCTATCAGCGCCCATTTTCCGTATCGCACCTGGGCTATTTCTGACAAAAAGACGTATGGTGAGTCCATAGCACTTGTCAGAACGCGCGTTTCACCGTTCTCAACCCCACAGGAGGCACTGCGGTGCTCTCGAAAATCAAGCCGCTCTCGGTTACAAAGCTTCTCCCGGGACATCCGAACCCAGAGCAGGTCAAGGGCCGCCTTGTAACGCTCGAATTTGAAGGGTGCTATGTTGTCGGCACGTATGTGACGAACGCGGGCCAAGAGCTCAAGGTGCTTTCCCCAGCTTCTCCCCTTATACTCCACTTTCTGACGCGATGGCGAACACAGACGCTCAAGGAAAAGAACGTGTGGAATGAACATTTCACTACCTATATACGCGACCTGGACAAGAAGAAACCTGTGATTTGGATGGGTGACATGAATGTTGCGCCAACCGCAAGAGGTTAGCGTTGATGCAACCCATGTCTATTTCACCCTCATGCAGGTTTCAAGATCTTACAAATCCGAGTAAAAACTGGAATAAAACCCCGGGTTATACGCTAGATGAAACGGAGGCGTTCAAGAATATTCTTGAAGCTCCAGAGTCTCCCGTAGGCACTCCAAAGTTTGTCGACATTTGGAGAGCTCGTCATCCGGACGTTGGGCATTACACCTACTTCTCGTATCGCTTCAATTGCCGTATGAAGGGCATAGGTTGGAGATTGGACATGTGTAAGTATTATCCTTTGTACAACTATCCGGCTGTCTGATTCTCTTTGTTGCACTAGTCGTGCTGAGTGGGCGCATAGTAGAGAAAGTGAAGATGTGCGAGATTCGCAGCGAGATATACGGAGCATCTGACCATGTCCCTGTGGTTATGGAGATCGAGAGTGGACAAGTGACAGGAAACTAGGGTTACAGTGGATTCTCCATGCAGAGTCTTCAATATTCTCCGAATCGTACGTGCCCGGTCTCTTGGGCATGTGCTCTTGCGTCTTTCTCACCTTTCAGGCCTTTTCCACATTGCTGCAGTGCCGTTATAGCAATACTATTGTACACTTTCGACCAAACTCACCTCGCATTTCAGATCAAATGTCGCAGTGTTCGTGAATGCTCTTCTCTCTCGCAAGATGTCGGCTAGCTTCTTGGCCGCTTCCAGAATAGGGTCGGATGTGTCGATCGACGTCTTCGTGCCTGTGTCAATTGTCAAGACCCAGTGGCAGTCAGAAAAGCTCACGATGGGGAAAATACTCTGATGCCATTCGTCCGGCGCATTATCCGTTGGAGCCAGAGTGGCAGTATCATAATGGATGCCGGAATACACAATGATGCACCTTCCAGACTTTGTTAGTCGATACCAACACCGTCAATGCAGGAATAGGACAACCTGTAGCCAGTACCCCCACCAGAAGGTGAGAATCGGTCGATACGGCCGGTCTCGACGTCTATGGAAGCGATCTCAGTATTGAAGTGATTGGCGAGGATACCAAGTTCAATAGCGCCTCCCCATGTTGAGGGTTTCAGTATGGTTGCGATGTACTGATCGCGCGGGGCCCTGTGTTTCATCAGTGAGATCCACATTCTACCGGGAGGGTATGTGATACCCTAAGATTGCTTCACTGTAGGTCTCCATATCGTTCTGGATGCCATCGGCGACGACTGTCACGGAGACCGTCATGTACAACCTGACTCGAAGAATACCCACCTGACCACTTACTCTGCCGCATCCTTTGCGCTTTAGAGATGTCCTGTTCAAAGACGAGCGCTATTGACGAGAACAGACAAGAATTGTCGTCTGGAACGGCCTAGTTCCAGTCGAGGTTGGCAGCGCGTAAGAGGTAGGGTGGTCGGTGGACGTACCCTGTGCACGAACACGCCCGAACTCGTCGGTACGCTGATTGGGCCGGCTTTCTGTGGCGCAGCAGTCTGGCGCGGAGGAGCTAACGGTCGAGATGCTGGCATTGGGGTGGGCGCGTTCGTCGTCGTAGCGGTGGGCACTTTGTGATTCACGATGATTTGCTCTCCGGCCTGGAGACCCAAACTCGAAAGCGGTAGCTCTGGCACGAGGGTCAACGTCCGTGGAGGGTATCCCGATCTGACTGGGTAAAATGGTCGGTCGAACGATGCACAGTGCGATACGGCGACAAGCTCACTCTCTTGCTGTGATGGGGGGATTTCGGAGAGGGTGAGTATCTGCTGTTGAAGATCCTGGACGGTGAGCGCGTCGAGGTCCAACTGGAGGGTCGCGATGCCCTTTGGATGGCGTACACGAATGGGGGCCATTTTGAACTACGAACTGTCCAGGAGCAAGATATGGATATGGCCATTGCATCATCTCGGCTACTGCCATACGTGGACATTCACCTTTACGCCGCAACACGCTCAGGTGGAGACCCCGCCTGTGCAACTAGCTCGCCCTCTCCAGGCGCTCGTGTAGGGACGCTGAGCCCCGACAACCTGCCCGCAGTAGTCTGTTCGATTACCTCTGCTTTCTCTCTCTGTGCCTCCTTCACCAGCTCGTTCAACTCGTCCTCTAGGTCCTTGTCGTCAATCACAACCGTCTCCGCCGCGGCAATATCTCCTCCAATCTTGATCGCCTCATCCACTTCGCGTGCATTGGCATTCGCAGCTGCAAGCGCTTCCATTGTCTCGTCGACTTTCTCGCGATGGAGGGATGGGTGACTGAGGATCGCCTGTAGCGTCGCCGTAGATTTCTCATAAGTCTTCATGATCTAATTATAGTTGCCATGAGTATACCTCCAATTAATAAAACGACACCTTACCTCGATATCGCCTGCTGCCGTCTCGACGCTCATCAAGGTCGTTTCTAGATTCTGCAGCGCACCCAGCCGCTTGGTCAGCACTTCCTCCAAGCTCTTCTTGAAACGAAGGTGAGCGAGTGCGATGGACTTTTGTTGTTGTTGCAAAGCCGTGGAGATACGCTTGGTGGTCCTATGGTGCATTGAATGGATTGACCCCTCGGCAGAAAACGTGTCTCTTACTCGTCCATCTTGCTGTGCAAGCGGTCAACCTGATCCTGCAGATTCGCAATGGCGCTCTTCAACTCGAGAATACCTCCATCAATAGTAGTCACTTCTCGGTCATGCTCATCCATCACGAACTTGACAATCTAATAAATATTTGGTCGGTACCCGTAACACGACGAAGATTCGAACAGACGTACATCCTTGTCCAGCACCAAGATCCTTCTGTCCCTCTCCAGGTATCTCAACAGCACCCTGGTATCCGTCTCGCTCAACGATACCCCAGGAAGGACCTTGGAGCCAAACGTCTTCCGAAAGGAAGATACCGTGTAGAGCCTGTCCGCAAGGCACAGTCCGCCCAAAGACGCATCCACAGCATCGGCAGCCCGCTCGACTAGCTTGAGCATAACGTACTCCCCCTCTACTCTCTTCCACATCTCAGCCTCGCTATACGCGTCCTCCGACCGGACGATGTCTAACTGTTCCATCGCCCACCAGAGCGGCTTCCCAACTAGGAACGAAGCGATGCGGTATGGCAACCAGCCAGGATCATACACAGATTGCCGTGACGTCAAGAACTGCGACAGCGTGACGAGCGCACGATTCCGGTGCAGCTCGGCCTTTGCTAGTACATTCCCATAAGTTTCTGTTGGACAGAGGACACACAAGGGCACGCACGATGGTGGAGGCTAGTCCAAGTGGCTTCCCGACGCTGTCGTACCGGAGTTTATCCACGATCGCTCGGCGCGCGCCAAACACGAGCTTGTTGCTCTGCTTCTCTGGCTCGGAATCCCCTGCGTCAGCCTCTTTGCCCCGCTGAGGGCTCGTAGTTTCGGTCTGCCATCCACGAGAGACGAGCTCTTCGAGCGTCCGCTGCCACCAATCGACGTGTGCGTGGTAGGACGTGGGGTTCGAGTGCTTCTGACGTGAAATGTCAGAGTACAACGATTGTAGGCGTGACTTGGATGTAGAGGCATATGTAGAGTACGAGGAGAGCTCGAACATGGCTGCAAGTGCCAACAAGTGAGAATTTGTGGAACAATGACTAAGCCAATCATTTCGTTCCCTAAGATCATCACGATACTTTCACTACTTATGTGACTGCACGCATTCCTCCGTCGACCACAAGTAAATTTACAGCGATACCTATGCACCAAATTCTTACAACTCGTCTTTCACTCGTTCTTCGAATCATTCGGGCGGCCAGTTCCCTGGCTCTAGGGGTGTCAATAATAACAATCAGTTCTACATGCGAAAGGACGTACAAAGAATCTCTTGTGTAACTTTGCTCCCGTAGTCTCGATGAGCTGAATCTCTTCTTCAGTGAGCTCGGGTACGTTCTCAGTGTCGAGGTATTCTTTGATACGTTCAACTTTGGATGACGTGCTGCCACGAATGAGCTGGCTTGTACTGCGGGCGAAAATTCTCAATAAATCGACTCACGTTACAACGAGCACGCCCTTCTGCCTCAGCCACTTTTGGAGCACCTGACTGTCGGATACTGGCGACCCCCGGGTCTTCTGCAGGCGAACACGGATTTGTTCAATAGCTGGGTCAACAGGACCGCCTTTGGCATGGACAATGGGTGACAGCCCCCCGTAAGAGGAAGTCACGATGCCATGTTCTTTGTGAAATGCGAGATTAGGTCCTAGAGCCTTCCATACATATGGGTGTGCTTCGACCTGTTACAAGCTGGTAAGAAATTGAACGGCGACTCTGAGTAGCTGAACATCTCTACCTGATTTACAGCTGGAATAACAGTGGCCACTTCAAGGATATCTTTGAGGTGGTCTACCGTGGCATTCGAGACACCGATCGACTTGGTCAGGCCTGCCGCCTTGGCTTCTTCCATGCCTTTCCAGACCTGCTTGAGCCTGCCCTCGTGCGTCATTGGTTGGTGGATCAAGTAGAGGTCTACGTATTTCACTCCAAGCCTCTGCAAGGACTTCTGTAGCGCACTCTGGGGGGTTTCCCCCGGCGCCAAGGACCCCAGCTTTGTTGTGATGTACAATTCTGATCGCGGTTTTCCAGATGCAACGATACCGGCGCCGAGTGATTCCTCGTTCTTATACGCCTGCGCTCCGTCAAGGTGTGTGAACCCGTTCTGAATGGCGGTGGTGATGGCCTTTGTAGCATTCTTGTGGTATAACGCTGTCCCTGTCCCAAAGGCTATCCAGGGGGCGTAGGTACCATCGTTCAGAGCTAATGTAGAGGGGACCATTCTGTGGGATGAACAAAGGACGAGACAGCGATTGGGGAGTATCAGCGGATATAATTCTGCGAGCCTGTGCTGGGCTAAATACGAGCTCCTGATACGGTTGACTAAGAGGGGAACTTGAAACCATCGCTCGTGACAGTTGCGCGATCCGGTTTGTCATCGGAGCGTAAACGACGTTGTTTCGTTCTTTCTTTGGAGCGGACTGTGCTGGACGACTCGGGTATGAGGACGACTAGATGTTCCCCCCTTCTCCTACTCACCGTCATTAAAGACTTTTGAGCCCGCCCTAAAGTCAGTTAGTCACCAAGATTTCGTGCGTTTGTTGCTCATCTTTTAACAACTTCCAGGCGCTGGTCTACCACATGCTCGGTTGTCCTACATCCCCGACAATCCTTCATCTCTCAGTGCCTCAGAAGAGACCGCACGGTGCACCCTTTGGCCGATCACCCTGACTCCTCCGTGGGTGCCGTCGGTCACCTGGTGCACCGACAAGACTCGTCCAAATGTTGCCTGGAAAGAGAAATTTTCTGTACAAAAAATATATTTCAGCTGATCATGAAGGAGGCAAGCAGATTGTCCGAGGGGTGTGCAGGTCATCCCTCCCAGGTGGTAAACTCACGTAGCTCAAATCGTGGAACACACATGATCTTGAGTGGATGGAAACCGGGGAAAAATCCAAATACCATACACTATCGACAATTTAGACAGCAGACTACAGAAGTAACCCAACGCATCGTTTGGCATGTATAGACCAAAGAGGGTGTCAAAATAAATACATGGACGCCGAGTCCCAAACAAGAATCCCTTTACCCTTAGACTTCCGGCACGTTGTTGTAGCGCCCATTGGGGCGTAACAAAGAGGCAGGATAAATAGTACTACTTGGATTCTTCCGAGATGATCTAGTCATGATATTCGCTGGGGGAGGAGGGAATGTACTGGGGTCAGACGGGTCCTAGAGTACTGTTAGACATCACGGTTCTCCAAGTATACTTTAAACTCACATAGAGCTTGGGTTGTGTCATTTGTGGAGCAAAAGCAGTGGGACCTGTATAAACACCAGGAGGCAAGGGCCGGGAAGCAGCAAATTGCGCTGACGGCGGAATCTGAGGACGCTTCTTCCTCATAGCAAAAAAGACGACCACTCCAGCAATCAATGCAATACCAACGACCCCCCCAACAACACCTCCTGCAATAGCCCCGGTGTTTGATTTGCTTCCTGAGGACGCTGGGCTTGAGCTTGAGACCGATGGCGAGGAAGTAATCGACGCCGCAGCAGAAGCTGACGTTGCGACAACAGAGCCAGTGGATTGGGGGTGATTTGCAGTTGACTCAGGACTATCTAAAAGTGAACGATCTGATGGCACTCGCTGCGGCGGCTATGAAAATGAGAGCCTACCACCAACAGACTCGGCAAGCGTCACGTTAAACTTATTTCTCATCTGGGAAACCTCAGCACAGAGCCAGCAGGCGGCCGGCGCGGGTTCATGCATACCGTCATGTCTTGAAAAGCCCATTGTGGCACCGCTGTACCATCTGGAATACCTAGCGGGAAGCTGTCGAAGTTGTGAACTGGATGGAGACCGCGTAGCATATTGATAACATACACTCCAAGGTATGCCGTCGAGCAATTATGCTCCCATGTAGTCCACCTGATAGGAAAAGATCAGATTGTGCGGATGGCATTAGCGGGAGTTCACGTTACTCCACAATTGAATGGTTCTGGCAGAGGCCACAAGCACTCACGGTGTTGTACGTGACAGAGCTACATTGACATTGATTTTGTTGATCCACATAAGGGCCAGTATAGTGAACGTCATGTGGGAGAGCAGAGACAGTGAATTCTTGTTGAGCGTCAGTATTGGAATAGAGCACAACGTTACAGGAAATCGACGCACGGCCATCATTACATGCGCCTAGCAGATACGCCGAGACAACACAGGGGTTCTGGTTCTTGCTGTTGTTCATCTAACCGTCGGAAGAATTATTCCAGAGTAAATACACAGGCTAGGGCCTATTGGGCGCACCCAACCAAACGAGTCTAGACAGACTACATCCGAAAATTGAGCGAGAACGCCAACAGGACCTACAAAAAGTAATTCAGTGGCAGGGATCGCGAGGGACGACCAGTGTAGCCCCCTGCATAGCTGCATAGTGAGGGGGGGAGCGAGCAGAACTGGACTTCGATGCCCTGATGGCCTATATATTAGGTTAGACGGGCGCGCCAGATTCCTGGCAAATCAATACGAGGCTGCGCCAGTGCATATCCTTAAGCGCCAAAGAAAATGATTTGGCCACTTTCTAATACAGACAAGCTCTCAGTACCTGTCAGACCTCTCTCTTGATGCTTAGCATTCAACCCTCTTACATCCAAGGCTGTGTCTGATGAATGCAGATGAATAGGTATGTTTTGTCTTGTCTTGTATTCATGCTGATGCTTCAGGATCTCAGTGGCTGATACTCATTGGACAGCAGCAGTGCTCAGCAGTCACTGCACCACCTGATGAGTTCAAGCAGTGCCATGATTGCCAGGGGGCCTCTAATCACACAGTACAAAGGAGGCTGGCAGATGATCTAAATGATGTGCATGTCTCCCTCCCATTGTTCAAGTCATGGAGCATATACAGCACATACATGATCTTAAGTGGATCAAAGCCAGGGACAAATTCAATGCATATTACTATATCACAATTTAAACAGTAGACTACAGTACCTGGGACAAGCCAAGTTCCACTCAAGTAGTGCAACACGTTGCTTCGCATGTATAGATGATGTAACGACCGCTATGTACCAAATGAATGTTATATTGTCGAAACGCGCACGGGATGGTTGGGAATGAAACAGATCAAATGTCATCGCGTGAACACCCATAGTCCGAAACAAGAATCCTTTTACCCTCAGACTTCTGGCGCACCGCTGTAGTGCCCACTGGGGTGTAGCGAAGAAGCAGAGTAGATAACACTATTTGGAACCTCTTGAGATGATCCAGTCATGAGAGTTGCTGGGGGAGGAGAAGCAGGGAAAGTACTAGGGTCAGACGGGTCCTGGAGTATTGTTAGACACTGGTTCTCCAAGTATAATTTAAACTCACATAGAGCTTGGGTTGTGTCATTTGTGGAGCAAAAGCAGTGGGACCTGTATAAACACCAGGAGGCAAGGGCTGGGAAGCGGCAAATTGCGCTGACGGCGGAATCTGAGGACGCTTCTTCCTCATAGCAAAAAAGACGACCACTCCAGCAATCAATGCAATACCAACGACCCCCCCAACAACACCTCCTGCAATAGCCCCGGTGTTTGATTTGCTTCCTGAGGACGCTGGGCTTGAGCTTGAGACCGATGGCGAGGAAGTAATCGACGCCGCAGCAGAAGCTGACGTTGCGACAACAGAGCCAGTGGATTGGGGGTGATTTGCAGTTGACTCAGGACTATCTAAAAGTGAACGATCTGATGGTACTAGCTGCGGCGGCTATGAAAATGAGAGCCTACCACCAACAGACTCGGCAAGCGTCACGTTAAATGTATTGCTCGTCTGGAAAGGAACTTCAGCATGGTGCCAGCAGGCGGCCGGCGCAGGTTTATGCATACCGTCACGTCTTGAAAAGCCCATTGTGGCACCGCTGTACCATCTGGAATACCTGGCGGGAAGCTGTCAAAATGGTGAACTCGACGGAAGCCACGTAGCATATGATAACATACACTCCAGGGTATATCGTCGAGCAATTATAGTCCCATGTAGTCCAGCTGATAGGAAAAATGAGGTTACGCAGATGGTGGTGGTGGGAGTCACGTTACCTCACAATTGTTCGGTTCTGGCAGAGACCACAAGCGCTTATAGTGTTGTATGTGACGGAACTACATTGACACTGATTTTGTTGATCCACGTAAGGGCCAGTATAGTGAGTGCCAGATGGAAGAGCAGGAACAGTGAATTCTTGTTGAACGTCAGGATTAGAATAGCTTTATAGGAAATCGACGCACGGCCACCATTACATGCGCCCTGCAGATACGCTGAGACGACACAAGGATTCTGGTTCTCGCTGTTGTTCATCTAACCATCAGAAGAATTATTCCAGAGTAAATACCCAGGCTAGAGCTTAGTGACACACCCAACCAAACGAGTCTAGACAGACTGCACTCGAGGACTGAGCGAGAATACCTACAGGGCCCACAGAAAGCAATCCAATGGCGAGGATCGCGAGGGACGACCAGTGTAGCGCCCTGCATGGCAGCATGGCGAAGGGGGAGAAGAGAAGAAGAACTGGGCATCGAGACCCTGACGAGCTATATATTAGGTTAGACGGGCGCGCCAGGATGCCCCGTTCCTGGCAGATCAATACAACGAGGCCGCATCAACGTGTCCTCAAGCGCCAAACGACCCAACAGCGTACCCTGCAACAACGCGCTTGCACAGCGAGAGTCGGCCCCGTCAGATCCTGCTGGGTTAATTCTGTCAAGTCGACCAGCCCGAGGGGTGCTCAGCCGAGGTCAGTTGACATGGCCCCAAAGCTGCTTGTTATCTCGAAGTAAAATGAGTGGGACTTGCGTCCTAGTCAGGTCTACGCCAGCAGTGTAGATATATAGTCCATAATAACACGACCACTTGTAATTCCCGAATGCTCGTCTGCATGTTGCTCAATATTTCCTTGGCGACGCAGCCTATATCCAAAAGTGGAAAGAACTCGCCAACTGTGGAAAAGTATGAGCTAATGACTGTATAGTTCTTAGCCACTGCCAGACGCTTCACTGTATCGACCAACGTCAAGACTCCCCATGGCTCCCTCGACAACGTGAGTGCACATATTCTTGTGACCGTATTAGATTAACCATTCCGTTCAAGAGTCCCCTCTATCACGGTCAGTGAAGATCTAATCCTCACCGACCTGATCTGACCCCGCATATCCATCACAGGACATCGAAGTCCCGGAGACCATTCTCAAAAAGCGCAAGCAAAATGAAAAGGCTCGGGAGGAACGTCTTTCTGCCGCTGCTGCCGCTCGGAAGGTGCGTTCGAAGTTCCTTGAAAGCTTGCTGTATCTCTTTGCATGATGCATATTGTTCAACAAATCATGGC
>JBBPUK010000021.1:125039-149688 GCA_038094635.1 Tylopilus cervinicoccineus | reverse complement strand
AGCACAAGCAAAATGAAAAGGCTCGGGAGGAACGTCTTTCTGCCGCTGCTGCCGCTCGGAAGGTGCGTTCGAAGTTCCTTGAAAGCTTGCTGTATCTCTTTGCATGATGCATATTGTTCAACAAATCATGGCTAGTGGTTTATTCTACGTTGCTGCCTTAAATTAACCATCTTTCGGGACTGACACCTCTACTTTGATTCTCCACCCGCGCGTGTATACCGTGACCTAAACACCCTACACAGGCAGCACACG
This sequence comes from Tylopilus cervinicoccineus, assembly GCA_038094635.1. Lineage (NCBI taxonomy): Eukaryota > Fungi > Basidiomycota > Agaricomycetes > Boletales > Boletaceae > Tylopilus > Tylopilus cervinicoccineus. The sequence goes on along the minus strand of JBBPUK010000021.1, from coordinate 149,436 downwards.
CCAAACGCAAAGTCATCTTCAAGCGGGCCGAGTCGTACGTGAAGGAGTACCTCGCGAAGGAGCGAGAGGAGATCCGGCTAAAGAGGGTAGCACGCGCATCAGGCGATTTCTATGTCCCCGCCGAGTCCAAGGTTTACTTCGTGATCCGTATCCGTGGTGTCAACGAAATCGCGCCAAAACCCCGCAAGATTCTTCAGCTGCTTCGCCTCCTCCAGATCAACAACGGCGTTTTTGTCAAGGTGACCAAGGCAACGCAACAGACGCTCCGGCTGGTCGAACCTTACGTTGCATACGGGTTGGTTTTATTTCGATGTTACCATATGCATCTGTTGATGGAGGTTCAGAGAGCCTAATCTTAAATCAGTCCGAGAATTGATCTACAAGCGGGGGTACGGCAAGATTGACAAGCAACGCATCCCCCTTGCTAACAATGCTATCATCGAGGAGAAGCTTGGCAAGTACGACATCCTCTGCATTGAGGACCTCGTACACGAGATCGTCACCGCCGGACCAAACTTCAAGCAGGTCAGTACATTGACTGCTAAGACTGACGTCTCTTTATTTTGCTTTATGGCAGGCATCCAACTTCCTTTGGCCATTCAAGCTTTCCAACCCTACTGGTGGCTGGAGGACACGAAAATTCAAACACTTTGTTCAGGGCGGTGATTTTGGTAACCGGGAGTCCAACATCAACAAGCTCATCCGGCAGATGAATTAAGCGCTGTTATGCATGGTTTGCGTTGTTGGGGAGTGGCCAGTTGAGGAGCCCTGTCGTGTAGCTGGAGAGTGTTGCTCTGTATGAGGGCATGCCATGGCATGAATTCACATCCGTTTCCATTTGTTCCGCCATGCATGTCAGAAAGCGAGTCTGATCTTCATTCCGGTTGATCGCAGTGTGAACGCTCACGCCCAAAATGAGCCAACGTTGGTTCGTACTTGGTCTCTGTACGGACACAGTGCAAATGCAACGATCCTTTCATGGCCCCGCAGAAGGAGGACGATGTTCCCATAAAACAAGTCAATGACATGTTGCAGAGTCTCAGGTTGGTTTCGCTCACTGTTCGGATATCATGCCTCAGAGCTCACCATATACAGAGGCGAGCATTTTAGACATGCACGGAATGTGCAAGGCAAATCTGTATCTAGCAGCTCACTCTCGTCTCATGCCCATAACCGACCGACGCTACCCATCAATCTCATTTACCCCACACCAGCCTTGTCAGCCTCAGCTAGTCCTTCCTGGGTCCCCGGACCCAGCCCTCCCAGAAGTTGGCGATCATCTACAGCACCAACCCCATCTTCAACCCACTTACCCAGTCAAGTCAATGGTGTAGATACTGCCAACACCCCTGCATGGCGGGAACGCGCACTCTCGCCCTTGTTCTCTACTGGGATCTCACCCTCTTCGCCTCTGTCAGAAACTGCTCGTTCTCGCCCGATCTACCCCAACCCTCATCCGATCCTACAGCTGACTCTCCTCTGTCTCCAGATCATCCGGTGTACCTGTCCTGGGCCGGACCTCGCGGAGGTCGTACCTTATATCCCACCTCATCTTCGCCGTGCTCTGCTTCGCTACACAGCGATCCATGCGCCATTATCTCAGACCGAGCTCAACGCGCTCTGCCAAGGGGACTTCCACGTCGACACGGAGCTTATCGTCGTCGGACCACACAACACCCTACGCAGCTCGTTCCGGAAGAACGACTACGCCAGTGACGTCCATGACGACCACTTCGCAGAGCCTGCTGAGGCGTGGGATGCCGTGCAAACCCAGGACGATGAGTCCCTCACTCTTCGTTCCCTCGCGATCCTGTCCAGTTCCCTGAGCGCTGCCACGATGCTGGCATTCCCGCCGACGATTACGCATCTTGCGCTTGTCAACATAGCCCATCGGATTCCGCTGCAACGATTGCCGATGATCTGTCCGCTCCTCGTGTTCCTGGACTTGTCCTACAACGCATGGCTATACCAAGGGCCACCGACGCTGGAAGAGGTAGAATGGGGCAGGTGGCGCAGATTGGAGGTGCTCTGCCTAAGAGAGTGTCCGATCACTCCAAGATCATTGCTGGAGCTTAATAGAGGGCGGTGGGAGGATATCAGGGTCATCCAGTAGATTGGTGCCTGTGGCTAACGATGATGGGCTATGTTATTTTACTCTTGGCATCTCTTGCTGCTGACAGAGGAAATCTGTGTGTAACCTTGTGAGAGGCTCCCAAAACTGTCATATGAGGTATGGCTTCAAAGTCTCCACTCTCACACGAGTCCTTGAATATGTTGTTCGGGGCTATCAATGACTGCCGTGAAAACAACCAACGAACAGTTTGTCTGGGATGTCTCTCGTGAGATGACCGGCTACCAAAAATAATAGAGAAACCACGTCAAAAACGGCTTCCCACCGCAGCGACGATCTCATGAGTGCACGTTTGAGGAGTTAATATTCGTACCCTGTTCGTACCCTCAACAACGACCCAGCATCGATAAGCCTCAAGCGCCTTCGGATACCCGATAGTGTCCCCGAAGAGCCTTCAGTAGTAGGCAACGGGCTCTGGGCTCACCTCGAGACGTGCGTCGACGGCATCGATCCAGACGTCGAGTGCTTAAAGAGGCACCAGTGCGATGGGATACGGGCGACCACTGTCTCTAACAGTCGCAAAGAGGAAGCGAGGCGGAGCTCCTCTGCGAACACGGCGATGGCATAGTCTGGCAGTCGCACGCCTGTGCCAGTCTAGTGACTATGCATCATGTATCAGATAGGACTCTATCAAGAAATGCTCCGAATATGAAACCTACCTCGATACATGGCTCTGGCGTAACATGGTGCTAGGTTTGGGACGAATCTGTGATGCCGTAAACAAAGAGCGCGTTGCTTGAGAGACGATGAGGCCATGCAAGCTCGCGGAGGTACGGGGAACTGCGGAACTCCTTATCGTGGTGTAGCCTGGGAAGAGAAGGAACATATTCGCCCTCTGGGGTTGAAGAAAGCGGTGGTATTCCGGAAAGAACTATGGACAACCTGGAAGGCATGACATTGACGTGTTTGCTTTTAGAATATGAGTAATGTAACACTATATCCACATACAAAGGTGTACGACTTGAACGATGCTAATCTTCAATGGCTATGTGACAAAATAACGATCAATTATAGAGTGACGGGAGCCAGCGTGCCAAAGGCAGCGAGACGAAATTATGTCTTCGCGTTCAAAAAAACTTGCAAGTCGAAAGGCCGGGTCTATCATTTATCCACGTTCACAGCGAATTTGGTCAGTGGACAGGCAGAACTCGCCTCATGGTAAAATTCTTTCTCAGATTCGCCGGTACTCGCGCTTGGGGGGAGAGAAGTGCCATTCAGTCGGTAAGCGGCGGGAACTTTAACCCGCAGCTCGTGTAGCATAGCCCACAAACTATGCGTATATCGGACTGCAAGCTCCAGATACGAGACGGACGGCATATCAATGTGATCTGATACCGTCAGTCGTTCAGAGAGCATCAACATACATGGAATGTGAAATAACGAACGTAGAATTGCGCTGTTTATCTGCTCTGCGACCCTATCGCGTCTTTCTTGGTGAAGATACTTCCCCATTGGACTCTTTTCGGGAACAACGTATGCGAGAAGCCCTCCGACATTTGAGAGTTCCTTGAGATAAATAGCACGATCCTCTGATTTGCGAAGGGCGTTGACAGTCGCGTATAGCTTCTGTACACAAATCAATAGTTCTGCCTGATGGCTTTCTTCGTCCCTCGAGTCGCGCCTTACAGGAGAGGACACGACTGCAACGTCTGTGTCCATAGGGATGGGACTCTCGGTGCTCCGTCCGGGTGGAGTGTAGACAAGAGGGACCGTGCGACACGCCTCGATGAACGCCAGAATGCGAAGGTTAAGCGACAAATGAATCGGGTTCACGGTTTCTGCCATGTACTCGAGTCGAGACGGATTCACGTTCTCGTCTGTCACCTCCATCTCGTGGTCGCCACTGTCCTCGGCGAGGACATTGGGAAAATGTCGGTTGAGAAGGCTGATCGCCTCATTGACGTTTCCCGAGAGGATCTCGTGTTGGATGCCTTGTGAAAGAGAGAACGTGCAATGTCATCCGAGAACGACTATGTATTCGAGTCGGAGGACGTACGCTGTCGCAGGAGAATATTCCTGACCATCTCATCGCTCAGGTCTGTCGACGATGCCTGTGAACTCATGTTGTCCGGGGCGTTAGCTGTGCGGACATGGACCTCGTCGCCGTCCTTGTCGAGATGTCGAACGGCACTGTCCTTTGCAAACGCCTCTGCAGTCCTGAGGTAACGATTGTGACATAGATAGTTGAGGACGAGGTTGCGCTGTGTGTCGGGTGAATAACCAAAGGCACAGGCGATGAGGGAAGGTCCATACGAGACGTTCTGGAGACGGCTCGGCGAGACTTTGGTTGTTCACAGCGTCGGCGGCTCCATCGCCAGAGTGTCTCGCTTTGCTGGACGGGGTTGGCATCGTCTGGACAAAGGATGACCGAGGGGCCCAATTAATTGGCAGTGACACGTGCCCTCCCCTGAACAATTAGTCTAATACGACTACGATGTACACCAAAGGCATCACTCAGGCAGTTCGCCCGCATCAACTCCGGCTCTGCGAACGTGGCACGCCAACACTATCCGTGTGCGCCCACTGCGAATGAGCTCGCGCAGCTGGTAGTGCATCCCCTCGCAGCAACCCAGCCGTCTCCTCCGCAAGTGCTGCACTCCGTACAAGGGAGTTTCCTCGGCTCCGGATGTAGCTTCTCCGGGGGTGCCTGCCCTTGTAGATGAAAGACTGGGACACGATCGTGATGTCGAAAACAAAGGTCCCACCACTACCAAGGAGATACCTGCGCGACGGGAAAAAGAGGAGGTCAAGGGAAGGATCGGCGCAAATGGGGATGACGCACGGGAGGCTCTCGCGGAAGAATTTGGTTGATGCTGGTGGTGGGAGATGGGCTTGAGCAGACGTGACAATCGACAGCACATAGAAGAAGTTGCCGAGAAAGGCAGAGATAAAGAGATACATCGAGAGACCCTGTGATAACACGATCAGTCAACCCCGAAAAGAGGCAAGGCTTCGCTGTACCTCGACCGACTTCCTGACATACTAGATATGTCGTCAGCATCGTACCGAATGGCTTTACATCACTTACGTTCTTCCATATTTGCGGTAGTCGCGACGTGAGATAGAGAGTGGTGCATAACCAAGCGAATATACGCCCCACAATGCGCTTGAACGTCGCGCCTTGGTCAGGCTGTAGTTGCTCGCTCGAACCAGTGTCATTCGGAAGCGAGGGGAGCTCGACGTCGAGAGAGAAAGGAGGGAGGTCCGTAAGCTGGTAGGGCGGATTTTGCGCGATCGGTAATCCGGTTGCCAGCGAGAGATCCAGTTCAGAGCTTGGCACAAGCACCGCCCCCGTCTTTGCTCCTCTTCCAACCAATGGCTGCGCGCCGCTTGCAAGCCTCCCAATACCAAAGAGCACTCCCATACTCAGGAGCACCATCCCCGCGCTTCTCCGACTAGCTCTTGAAGCGTTCCTCGTCTCAGTTTCAACCGCCTGCGCCCCGGACAGATCTTCTGTTTCTGTTTCTCCTTCTCGGCGCGTTGGCCTTCCTCTCGCAAGCAGCGCAGCCGTAGCTGCAACCGTACAAGTGTGACGAGGGACAACAGGAGAGATACGGGGTCTCGCAGAGCTGCTATGTGGATGCTCTTGCCTCTCCTGGCTCCAGGACACTCTCTTCCTCCGTCCACCCTCGGAATGGAAGCTATCTGAAAGAGCAGAGAGCACAGCATCACTCACTTCGTCCTGGGGTTCTTCGGACGGGTGTGGGGTGACCGAATGCTTGTCGACCAAAATATCGCCGTCGTGTTTCTTCGGACGACGGTGTTCTGGATGGGCGTCTGTAGAATGAGCGACGAGGGCCGCGGCTGCGGTACCTGCTGTGGTGGACAATGTGCGGTAATGGGATGCGTCGATGGATAGTCGCCGAGCAGAGGACGTAGTGCGGGAACGCGGATGCGGGTAGGCGATGGGTGGAGTCTTGGGGCTGCCGCCGTAGTAGAAATACTGGAACAGCAGACAACAGTCTATAAGGCAAAAATATGTCGCAAGATATGTCTACGCTGGTTTCACCATTGATGAAGAGGCTGGAGAGGACTGGGCTCACCTGGAAGGGCAATTGGTGTGTGAGAAGGCAGCCAATCAAGTTGGAAGCGTCTCCTGCAAGGACAAGTCAGTTATCGATCGATATGGAGTCGCCGGAGGCAGTCATGGCGCAATTATGGCGTACCAAGCATCCAGTTGAACAAGAAGGGGAGCGCGAGACTTTCGCAAGATTGCCGCTTCATGTTCTCTAGGATTTGTCTTCAAGTCGAGCTATCAGCTCACGGGTCCTACCATGGCGTGGTCATGCACTCACGGGAACTGTGCACCGAGCCAACAACATATCGATGCATAACCAAACAGCTCGCTGAGGGACTTGGGGAGGAACATTGTCCGGGTGGATTGAACCTGTGGGGAGGGACGTTCACGCAGCTGTCGCACGACGCACAAGTTCGCTTTGTCCGGGCAGCTCAGTCCCGCGAGCCGTGAGCCTGACGTACATAAACCGGTCCACTTTTAGTTACGAGCTGGCGCCTGTCGATAATTACCAGAAGACATCGAACTCCAGCGATCGCACGACTAAACCGTTCTGCTCGTGTGAGCATGGCTCCTCATATTCTAAACCATCCCCGACACACTCCTGACGCACATCTGCAGTTTCCCCCAGTCGCCGGCCGTTTCCCCTTCTTGTCTGTCTTGGCGTAAGGATAATAGTCAATCGTGAGTTCCGTTCCTGCAGAGATATCCGTGGATGCTACAAATGCCACATACGGCATATTCACCTGCGACCAAATATCAGTGAGTGTCGACTTGTCGCAACATGGCGCCTTACGTATGGGATTGTGTCGTACACTACACAGTAAACCTGCATGTTCGGGCTGCATGAATGACTATTGGGAACGACTCAGCATAACGCAATGGTTCGCAAGTCAATCACCTACTTGACGAATCGTGTCCAGTTTCCTTCAAAAACAGTCGGTTCACACCCGCATTCGCAATCCTGTGTACTTACCATATTCGTAAGAGTTTACTGTGTATCTCTCCCCCAAGTTTTCCGAGTTTCTCACTTCAGTGCTGTCGAGGTCGAACAAGTACCCCTGATGCTCTTCAGGCAGCTTGTCTACTTCATCTCTTCGACTGGTTTCATTCAGCTCGAGGCCAATTTTATCCGGCCGCATAAGATACACTCACATCAACATCCTGTGGTGACAGCGGCGTTAGTCATGGTTCAGCGCGCCCAAATACGATGTTACCCTGCATATGTGCCAAGAACCTTTCCTCTGAGAATGTCATCTAGGGCACGCACGCCCCACCCACACCGGTTCGTATCAAAAATTTCAATGGCAACGTTGCGGGGACGTTGGACGACGCGATTTCCACAATCACTATCGCACCCGCAGTACTAGCAATCATCAATACGAAGTAGCAAAGAACTACGGATTCATTGAACCAAACCTGGTTACATTCGATGACATCCACCCCACGAGGGATTTCAAAAGTGAACAAGCCCTGTATCCCGATTTTGGGTTTAATTCTCAATGGAGCACACTTTGAAATTACCTCAGAGTAGGCCAAAACGTTCGTTTTGCTTCTCAAGTCATAAACTTCGGACAGGTCGCGGCAAGTGCAACTCGATTCGTCCGAACAGGTCATGCAATTACACACTGTGAAGACAGCACGGGGTGCGTTAAAAGTCTCTTGCAGTGCGTCGTCGCTACATAATAAAGGTGAACACGCCACGCCGGAAAGGGGAAAACATACCCGAAAACATATCCTCTCTCCATGTATTTAAATTTCCGGAGGTTACGTGGGAAATTCTCGTCAGAGATATCAGGAGATATGCGAACCATCGCAGCCATCGCTTCTCTTGCTGCTTTGTTCCATGTTGAAGAGATCCGCCCCCGTCTAGCAGGTAAATTCAGGTCAAACATCACATACGCAGGGAATGTGCTTACAGTGTCGGCTGAGAGATGATCACTGACGGTAGTGTGCTCTGTGGGGTCTCAAGCTCCCTCGAGGAGGACCCAGCCGAACTGGGGGTCAACGTTAATCCTTTTCCTTTTCCTTTGCGCGAAAATGAGGAGACCGTCACGGGGGAGGAAGTCGGGGTGCTATTAATCCTCGGCCGACCGCGACCCCATTTGGTTGGGGGTCCAGAAGAGATGGACTGATCACGGGAGGAAGTAGTCAACGTCGGAGATGTTCTTTTGTTCCGGTGCGAGGATGTCGAATGAGCAGATACAGCGGCTGAGGACCCTGGAGCGGATGGTGGGTTAGCTCGCCTCACTCTGAGTCTCGAGCTTGCTTCTCCCTGCTCTGGTTCTTGTAGTCTGCAATAAGCTTTCTCTATTTCTTCGTCCCAACCAGCTGTCGATCTCGGGCCCGCACGACGCGTCTTCTGCAATTTCTCGGCGTATGCTTGTTTGGACTGATCAGTGAGACGCTTGTGGACGGCATCATCCGGCCAGGGGACAATCATATCACAAGAGAGATTTGCAAGGGAACTACGCATGTATTTCTGTTTTCGTTGCCAATTCTTTATGAGCTTGACTCTGTCAAACGTTTTCTCGATTTCCCAGGTGGTATTTGTGCCATCTGGACGGTGCCAGTTGCCCCACCTCACCTACGTGTCATGTAAGTACAAAGGTAAATTTGGTGCATCCCAGTGCGCTGGTGTATGAAGAGGCGTACTTCGTATCTGTGAATGCACCCTAAGATAGCCATTACCGATCGTAGCACAGTGTGCCGTACCTTGATGTGCCGTCGAGGCGTATCTCTTCACCGACGACGGCCTTGACTGGCCATTCGCGATCTTCGTTGGCACCTTCAGCATCGCTCCACGACTCTACTGGCGATGGAGACGGCTCCCACATGCGGCCTGCCGGCGCCATCATGGACGAGAGCTTGGAGGATCACGTGTTGATTCACGCGTCAACGAGAGTCAACGCGTCGTGGCTGAACTCATCATGTTCATGCTCAGGCGCACACCAACGACGACCGACGGACGCGTCGTAGATCGTCTCCAGGAAAGCACTCGCGTATACCAGCCATTCAAACCACCCACGCCCCTGGTAAAACGCGCTCAGCCGGCTCGCAAACGCAAGCGCGTCTCGTACAAAGAAGCTCAGGGGGACGAGAACAACTCTGACTCGGATGATGCACAGGGGAAGAAAAAGAAAAGGGACAGAGACAGGGATGGCACGTTCAACGAAGAAGAACTCAGGGCTGCCATCAAGACGTTCCCCGTGTACAAACCAAAACCATTCGAGCTGACAGTGCGCAGGTTCTCGATGCCGACCATGATGAACAAGAGTGGGGAATTTGTACCCCTCGTTCCAACTGGCGTATCACTTGGTATACGACCCCAGGCGAAGATTGTTCCCCGACCGTTGCATGACCCAATGGAGGACCACGCCATTGTGCTATATGATCCGACCATAGATGACCGAGAGACTGACGAAGAAAAGAAGGCAAGGGAGAAGGAGGAAGCCAGGGAACGTGCAGCCAAAGAGGCAGAAGAAAAGACGGCAGGGATGTATAACCCACACAAGAGTCTACGCACCCTCTTGGGTGAAGGCAAAGACAAGAAAGAGGCTATTCCGAAAGTGCCAGTCGTCATTGACCCTCGTCTTTCCAAGGTCCTCCGTCCACACCAAATCGAGGGTGTGAAGGTGACCATAGATGGCTTCCTTCTGATCAATGCTAATGTATGCACTCGCAGTTTCTGTATAAATGCACAACAGGAATGATGGTCGATAATCAATATGGTTGCATCATGGCCGATGAGATGGGGCTTGGAAAAACTCTTCAATGCATCGCCTTGCTTTGGACTTTAGTCAAACAGTCTCCGCACGCCGGGAGGCCAACCATCGAGAAGTGCATCATAGCGTGTCCGTCCAGTTTGGTCAAGAATTGGGCCAATGAACTAGGCATGTCGTCCTCTTTGTGTTGATTCAGCAGTATTGCCAATGGCGACCTAGTGAAATGGTTGGAAAAGGACACGATTTCTGCTTTGGCAATTGACGGCAAGGGCGGGAAGGCCGAGCTGCTGGAAAAGGTTGGAAGATGGGTGGAAGCCAGAGGTCGCAACGTCACACAACCAGGTTTGCTCCTGTTCTCTGACGCACATACTACTTATAAACACATGACTTGACCACGACGAAGTGATGATAGTGTCGTACGAAACCCTCCGGACGTTATCTGCTCACCTCGCCAACTGTAGTATTGGTTTGCTGCTTTGCGACGAGGGACACAGACTAAAGAATTCTGGTTTGTGCACCTTGACTTAACTGGCACACTTGTCACGAGATTTGCCGCTTACCATGTGCATTCGTCTCTCCCTGATGCAGACTCCCTTACGTTCCAGTCCCTCAATGCGCTCAATGTCAAACGACGCGTAATATTAACGGGCACGCCCATCCAGGTATCCAAAACATCCTTTTTTCTGGCGTATATGTGCGTCTCTCTATAACTGCTAACGCCGTCAACGCCTTGGCTTTAGAATGATCTCTCAGAATACTTTTCGCTTCTTAATTTCGCCAATCCCAACTTCCTTGGTACGCGTGAAGACTTCAGGAAAAACTTTGAGAATGCTATTATTCGGGGCCGCGATGCAAGTTCATCGGTCGAGGTGCAAGCTGAATCGGAGAGGAAGCTCAAGGAGCTCGGTGGGCTCGTGACAAAGTTTATCATCCGGCGTACCAATGATCTACTGTCAAAGTATCGTGTGTACACCTCCTTGCAATCTAGCGAGTTCAACACTGACATACGAACTCGCTGGAAGTACCCGTCAAGTACGAACACGTCGTGTTTTGCAAACTGTCCTCCTTTCAATTGTCCCTGTACCGCCTCTTTATTTCATCCCCAGAAATCAAGGCCTTGCTGCGAGGTGCTGATTCACAACCTCTGAAGGCCATCAATATCTTGAAGAAGCTATGTAACCATCCTCAGTTACTCGACCTGCCCGACGATCTCAGAGGTTCGGAAGCCCTCATTCCCGAGGGATTTGTGGGAGCTTCAGGGGGTGGAAGCGGTAGCAGTAGTAGGCATGGAGGTCGTCATCAGGACGGAGGCGTGAGGTGTGAATGGGGAGGCAAATTTGTTGTTTTGGAAAGGTGATTGTCCCACCTGTATCCCTTCCTTGTGCATTCGCATCGACTTGCGACTGATTGCGTGCACCATTTGACAGGTTCCTGCATCAAATTAAAACGACCACCACTGACAAGATAGTGCTCATTAGCAATTATACCCAGACACTCGATCTATTTGAGAAATTGTGTCGAAGTAAGAAGTGCGTCGCGTCGATTTCCTCGTTTACGAACGCTCTTCAATATCGTATGCTAGGTATGGATTCTTTCGCTTAGATGGGACAATGACAATCACGAAGCGTCAAAAACTCGTTGATCAATTTAATGACCCTAATGGGAAGGAATTCATCTTCTTGCTCAGTTCAAAGGCCGGTGGGTGCGGTATCAATCTTATTGGAGCGAACAGATTAATTCTTTTTGATCCCGGTATGTTCACCTCTTTGACGTAAGTAGCAGCTAATAAACAAGCCTTCCTTTGAGACTGGAATCCGGCTGCTGATCAACAGGCTCTCGCCCGCGTGTGGCGTGATGGGCAGAAGAAAGAATGTATGTCGGACGTTAACATAAATTCAAAGCCTCACCATTACTCGATACGCAGGCTTCGTCTACCGATTTATTTCTACCGGAACCATCGAGGAAAAGATTTTCCAACGACAAGCTTCGAAGCAAGCATTGTCCTCTGCAGTGGTAGACGAGAAAGAGGATGCAGAGAGACACTTTTCACTCGAGGCCCTCCGACAGCTCTTTACATTCAACGAAGACACGATATGTGATACCCACGACACGTTCAAATGCAAGCGATGCAAGAACGGAAAGCAGGTCATCAAGAGTAGTGCTTTGCTGTATGGAGACGCGAGCACGTAGGTGTCTTTCGAGCCAAGACTAGTAGCCAAAGAAGCTTATCGACACGCATTCTAGTTGGAATCACTTTACGAACGCGGAGTTGAAGGGCAACCACGACGACCTTCTTCGAGCGGAAGTCGATTTGCCTGAGGTTTCCTTTGTCTTTCAGTACATTAGCCATTAGACCACACACGTCTGTATTTGGAGCATTACGGACTATACCTATATTTTGCACTGAGTGTAGCTCTTTGTATTTACGATCTAAACCAACTAGAATACCGTGTCACTGCAAGGTTGTGCTCGGAAATGACCCATTTGAAAGTTTGACCACTCGGAAAGCGTATCGCGGCCTACAAGTCATTGTGTCAGCCGATCGGCGAACTATGCCATCATCTAACGAAGAGAGTTCCCCTAGTAATGTGTGCATGGGGGCTGGGGCCAGTATACTAGAAGAACCTAGTATGACTATCGTTCTTATGGAGTCGATCAATCGAGTGCACCGTGCCAGATGCGTTGCGCAACCTCAGTTACAACCGTGAGCTGTGCTTGAAGTCAAACACAATATCATTGCCACTTGCATCCTTGACGGTATCGAGATACTGCACGGCAAACATGTATTCATCTTGGAGCACCTTTCAGGACTCGGCACATTGCTATTATCTGTTTCCGCTTTCCATGGTGATAGTGGTTGTAGTGGAGACCGCTTTACTCCTGTTCATCGAGATTATTGAGTAATCATGGCCAGTCATCCACCTATACCTCTGCATATTTGTCTTGCGAATTCAGAGACAAAGTTGGCAGAATCCTGTACGCTCAATACTCCATCAGAGACCTAAAATTGACCAAACATGAACACCCCGGGGCTGGGACAGCAAGTTTCGTCGAATAACATTGCCTTGTCAAGACACGGTAATCCCCCCGTCAAAGCCAGTTGCACATCGATGGCACTACCAGCAGGTTTCATGTCTGTCCAGGACATACTGCGGGTCACGTAGGAGTTCTTGTAAGCGTTTACACTGATCACGGCGTACGGGATCCACACCGCTTTGGCAAAGCCTACACTGCGGTGGAACAAGTCGTTTGATCAGAAGTGTGAACGACCGGTGTGAGTGGGGACCCAACAATAATGAAGCTCATTACAGGTGTACGATGTTGAAAAGAGTGGTCACCGGGGGTAGTCGGGATGTACAAAGGCTCCTGGGCTATTTTGAGGGCGATCCGTTGGGCAAGATTCGTTGGTGGGACGGCTTTTGACGGCAGGACGGTCGAAGTAGCCCCTGGAAACACGACACTGCCTGTGAAGCAAGTTTCCATCGACGCTCTAGGCTCTAGACGGAACTTGCGGTATTGCGGAGGTGACTCTGGCAAGCCCGGCTCGAACTGGAGACCCTGCGCACTCAGCACCAATGCTAAGCGGATGTGATAACCAGCTACACCATACTTATGCCCGGAACCTGACAATAACAAACATCGGGTGTAGAACCTGGAGAACAACTTGATGCGTTCGACACTGCCGTTCGAACAGCCAGAGTCATTCATGTTGAGTGTACCCCCCCGAAACGCACTCTTGCCGTGCAGGGGAATAAGGCAAGCCGACAGCGCTGGACGTCCGAATCCTCGCAGAGCACCCGCACTGCGAGCAACGCGTTTCTGTAGGCTTACTGATCAGCGCGCCTTGTTCGTGCTCTGTTGACGTTGCACGCGCTACGGACCCTATTTAAGGCGGGGACAGAGTAGCAGTACGACCATTGTATCTCTCCTGCTTCCGCGATATACGTCCCTCATGCTCTGTCGTCTGAGTGAGTCCACACCGGGTCTACAGTTTCTATGATATAGCAGAGCAATCGACGTGCTGGCAGTGTTCAAACAAAAAAAGAATGCTTCTTTGTTTCATAACACAATCTTACTTATTTGAACCGTCCACCGGCGTGCCGGGCCTCCGCCCACCTCTTAACCGTTCTGGCTCGACCTGGCTACATCCTGAGAACCCCTTCAACCATGCGACGACTGTCCGCCTTTGTTCTGCATGCAATCGCCGCAGGCATTATGGCGTGTGGATGGCTCAGTTTCCTTGACCAGACCATCGCAAAGGTGGTAATGACCCAAAAGGGCGGTTTTTTCCTGTATCTAACGAATCAAGGGTAACACATTGGGCCGGGCTACACGCAGAGCTGACTCATACCTTGCGATTGTCCCTGTAGACTGCTCTTTGCATGGTCGTACATGATCGTCAGCCTGTTCTGTGACGTATTGTCGTCCGTGCCGGCGGGTGAGTGTTGCCCGGGTAGCGAAACCAGCCCATGAAACCAATAGCACACGTAGTCGTCCTTCATCTCAAGAGAACACTCCTGGTGATTGCAGTGGCTGTAAGGAATTACTCTCACCGCATACTGAACTGAACTCCTGTCCTTGTGCAGTTGGCATTCGTCATCTCGAGCATCTATTGGCCCTTACGCTTGTTCCTCCCAAACCTCATCACACCACATATAGTCGTGTTCGATATCCCGCTCTGGATCGATTTGGCTTTCCATGCCTCCCCCTTGGCCACTCTCTTGATCGACTTTTTCGTGTTCGAACTTAGGTTCTCAGAAATATATGTCAACAAGACCGCGCCTACAGCCCTTGTCGTCTTTTCCATCTCGTACGCTTCGTTCGTAGAATACTGTGCCCCGTTCAATGGATTTTGTGAGTTCAACACGCGGGACTTTGACCCTGGTTTCGTTGACATGGCATATTTATAGTCCCATACCCGTTCCTGACACGGAGTCCCTTTGAAGTCCGCATCTTGATCTATGCCATCGCCACCGGCATGGCCCTGGTTAGCTTCAGGATGTTAAATTTGCTGCATGTCTGATGGCCAGCGCATTAATGTGACTCCATCTTACATTCCGATCACTGTACAGACGTTCTTTCCTGTCCCTACTTCATTCGAAACGCGTGAAAACGAGCTTTCCAAAAAGCTGGTGATGGAACGAGAAAAAACGCGGGACGAAAAGCGAAATTGGGACGCCATCCTCCTCGTCGTGTAGAACACCAGGACTTCAAGCGGCGTGACGAAGCGTCGTGACGAAGCGTCAAAGAAGTCGACATACAGTATCTTTGGCAGTGGTCAGAATGAAACTTTTTTTTTTTTTTTTGATTTGAGTGGCCCGCAGAACATGCAGCCTAATTCCGATGCGTTCCATCCCTCATCGTTCTCCATCCTGACTACATCATCCCACATGCGACGACTTTCTGCGTTTGTTTGGTATCACGGCATGGGGTTGGTTTACTTTCCTTGGCCAGGCCATGGAAAAGATGATAATGGTAGTTGTTTCCAGTTTCTAACAAATCAAGGTGGTATCATCCGTAATGCTCGATCGGGTTGCACGTAGAGCTAACTTGGACCTTACAATCATCTATAGGCTGCTTTTTGCATGATTGCACATGATCGTCAGCCTAGTCAGTGACGTGCTGCAGTCCGGGCGAGCGCGTGAGTGTCGTTCAAGTAGCGAAACTAGCTCTGGGCCATGAAACCGATATCACGAATAGTCGTACTTCATTTTAAGAAGAAGCTCTTCACGATTGCAATTCGGTAAGTAATTATTAGTTTTTTGCACACTCAACTGTACTCGTGCTCTCGTGTAGTCATCTCGAGCATCTATTGGCCTCTCCTCTTGTTCATCCCAAAGTTCATTACGCCTCCTATGGCCGTGGCAAGGCTCCCGCCCGGGATAGATCTGTCCCTGCATTCCCCGCCTTTGGTCACCCTCTTGATCGACTTTTCCATGTTTGAGCTCAAGTTTTCGAGAACATATGTCCACAATGCGGCACCAATAGCCTTCGCCGCCTTCTTCGTCTCGTATGTTTTGTTCGTAAAATATTGCGCTTGTTTCGCTTGCATGATTATTTCTAGTCCCTTACCCTCTCCTGACGCATAGCCCTTTTTTGGTTCGCGTCTTGATCTATACCATCACCCCCGGGTTGGGCGTGGGTAGGATGTTGAACACATTGCATCGACCAACACATCGATCCTCCTAGAAACCTCCTGGAGGGCGGTCACACTAGGCGGACGGAATTCGAAGAGAGAATCATCTACAGGATATAGAGTTTGGACAGAAGGTGTCAAAGACGTTGTATGTTTAAATATCAGGAGATCTGTGCCAATCACAGACCGCTGTACATGTTCAGCATTCCTTCAGCTCCGGGATATGCGACCTGAGCCCCACTACTGGTGGCTGTGCCAGGAGATGCTTTGTCAGAACCTAGAGTAGATCAAGTTCGCACGACTTGTTTTACGCTGTTCTCGATGTCAAGCAGAGCGGGCGGATTGTACGGTGGAATTCAGTTCTCGTCGGGCGCGACTCTCAGCTTCTCCTCCTCTTCTTCTGCTCCTCCTCCCCCCCAACCACCACCACAACCCGACGACAAAACCAATGTTCCATCACAGCCGCCTGAAGCGCAACCTACCGTTGAGGAAGGAGGGATAGCATCCGTAGGGTCTGGATCAGGGTTGGTGGCAGGAAAACCTACAGCCGGTATCTCTTCCTCTCCTGCGCCTTGATGTGTTCAGTCAAAATATTGACCGTGTCGCAATCATGACCGTTTTACGCTGCCTCAACTGCCCAACCCCCATTGCGCTCCAGGCTGGTCCGCCGCGCTCGCCTTCGCACCCGTTCGCAGGACACAACAAAAGGCGAAACAGGCTGCCACGAGGTTGCCCCCAGGCGCGACCGCCGTGTCCGTCTCAGCGGCCTCTGCACCTCCCCCAATTCTGGCCGCTCCTGTTAACAGCTCAAACGCGACCGTCTCCGCTACTGCCGTCGTGTTTGCTCCTCCTGAACTGGTCGCCCCTACGAACGACCAAACGGATGTCAAGGACGAGTCCACCACGGGCTGGCGCAAAAAGGAGGGTTGGGGCAAGAAAGTCAAACCCCCGTCCATGGTCCTCGATGAAGACGTAAATGGCTTCAAAGCGCATCAAAAACGCAAGGGACCCAGTGGCGCTAGTGGTAAGAAGAAAGGGAAAAAGGCGAGCACAAGAGCAAGACAGCCTTCACGTCTAATACGTTGTTGTCTAGAATAAAAACTTGCAGCCCATTGTTGTTTGGGATCCCACAGAACAGTATGACCCACTCAAACCAAATGATTACAACGAATACAAGCTCTGGAAGCAGCGCGACCGCATTGAACGCGCAGCAGAGCGAGCTGCTGAGAGGAAGCGTGCACGTGACGCCATGGACCGAGGCAGCGACCAGACCGATTCAGGGAGTGATGATGAACGTCCTCGCAAGACTGGTTTGTTCACCGTCTCTAACCCTTTCGCTTTGCTAACGTTCGCTAGGAAAATTCGATGATCAAACTACATTTGACCAGTGGTCTCGAGAAGAAGAAGATCGTCCACGTGGAATCGGGAGCGTCGGTCTTCCAGCAGTTACCATGGATCGTACTTTGTCTGGAGAGGATGCATATATGCGTCGCCTCGCGATGTCGCAAGGAGTAGCCCCTCCCGGAGCGTCATCTCCTACTCCAGTTCATGTAGATCGAAACATGTCCGGGGAAGAGGCGTATCAACGACGTTTAGCCTTGTCTAGTGGAGGGCAGCCCGCTCAAGCCGCAACCCCGTCGGCATCTCAGCCCGTTGTTGACACAGATCTCGAAATGGCTCCTGAAGATGACGCGGCTGAACCAGCAGCAGCTTCAGTAGATCGTGCAGAGACTGGAGATGAGGCTTACCAACGTCGTCTTGCCATGAGCATGGGACTCCAGCCAACCGCACCTCCGTCCACTCCATTGCAGCCTCCACCGATACCCGCCATTGTTGCCGAACCTCCGTCTCCTCCTCGTCCGGCGTACAACCCATTTGCTCCACCTACCAACGTCCCACCACCTCCGGTACAGGTTCTGAGTGGATTCGAAGACAAAGTAAAGGCTGCTGCCAGTATTGCTGCCAGACTGAGTGCGCTAGCCGCTACCACGGGGGCAAGCTCTGCTGGGTCTGGCGACTCTGGTATCAATTCTGCTGTTCCACCTCCACCTGTGGAAGAAGAGAGTGCTGCTCAAAGGTAAGCTTAACCAAGCCCTGCGGTGTATGTGCAACTAAGACACCCTGATCACAGACCTAGTCCTCACGGTTTCGCCGCTCGTATCATGGCGAAATGGGGTCACAAAGAGGGACAAGGACTGGGAGCGGACGGTTCGGGCATTGTGAACGCGCTCACTGTTGAACAAATTTCACAAGCCAAGGGTGGCAAAGGAAACAAGAAAGCTGTGGCGCAAGGTCAAGGTCAGGGCAAAGTGTCCGTCGGCTCCAAGATGGGGAGGATCATCAACGATAACGAGGACCCGAGAGCACGCGAGGACCGCGAGCGGTTTGGTGAACCCAGCCGAGTAGTCGTGCTCACCAACATGGTCGACCCAGAGGATGCTGATGACGGCGATCTGCGCGACGAAATCGGTACGTTTTGACGGGTCTTTGTTTGTTGTCAGCAGTTGAAGCGTAGTCTTGTTAGGTGATGAATGCTCCAAGAACGGCACTGTCGAGCGTGTGATTGTCCATCTGTGCTATCCGCCTCCATCAAATCTCGACGAGGCAGTACGCATTTTCGTCCTGTTTGCCGGGCCGTCTGGCGCCTGGAAGACGGTGCGAGAGATGGATGGAAGGTATTTCGGTGGACGGGCTGTACGAGCGAGATATTTCCCGGAAGCACTGTTCCTTCAACATGATCTAGACGCTGCTCTTTCATGAGTTTTTATTGAATTCCGTCGCGTCTATTTCGTTTTGCTCTTCCAGTATTTTGCTCGTCTATCTTGTTTCATTGTCATCAGATTATTACAAACCGTGTTGAATGTCAAAGTCTACGTTGGCCCTATCATCCGAGTTCCCGGTCATCTCGAATTGCGCATCGACGCAGAGCGAAAACACAGACCTCCCCACCCAGCAGTCCACGGACATGCTTGGCGGAGGGTCCAGCACTGATCGAATCAGCGGCCATGGTATTCAGCTACCGTTGGCTCCGAGGATCTGAGGTACCGGAATCATTGCCCTTTTACCCATGATTTCACAACCACTACGCGTTTCCACCGCGAAAAACACCATTTGCATAAATCAAAAGGACAAGCTCTAATCAGGAATGCGCCAAGCTAATGGTACTGTACGCACTAGCGGTCTTGCAACCGTTCCAAAGGGAAAAAAAGGGGGGGAGTACGTGAGAGTCCAGTGCAAGAATTAGATATAACATCAAAGCCGAAAAAAAAAAAAAAAAAGAACAATGTACACGCGTGCGAGACGAAAGAAAACACTAGATGAAGAGACAAGGAACTCTTACTCGGTGCAGATGGACATAAATAACTAAGCTGTCGCAAGGCACGCCATAAATAAGAAACGAGAAAGATAGATGTACGAAGAAAATGTTGGAGGATGGCGGTGAATGAACCGTCCAATGTGCAGATGTGATGACAGATGGTTGAAGTTTGCTGTGGCGAAGCCTTCATTGCGAGATGGCCAAACAAATGGAGCGTGGAATGCGGTTTGAGTGGAAATTGGTATGAAGATAATATCGAGATGGATAATGCTAGTTGCATTTTTCAATGATTTGAGATGGGTCGCGTGGGGCTTTAATAGATTTGGCTAGGGCTGAACCAATGGCGTTAGGGCATAACGAACACTTAAAGCAATCATGTTATGCAAGACACAACCGTAGCGATTGTCGAAAGAATGGTCGAGTAAGGTGCGGAGAAAACTTGCGCGACCAGCGGCTCGAAAGCAACAGCGTAACTGATACGCTCGAGATCAGTAAGCCGCCATGCGCGCGGCATCGAATGTCTCGGCCCGTCCAATGGGCGCTCTCGTTAGCCTCTTCACCTTGGATGTAACTCCCTTGTTCGGGGGAGGACACGGGCTATCGCCGATGTCGGTCTCTTCGTCGTCGGTCATAGTAAGGTTTCCAATCTCCGTTAGAGTAGAGAGCCCGTTGCGGCGAGTACGAGCGGCATTGGCAGCAGCAAACAGCTGGGAAGCGCCAGGAGTGGTGCTGCGCTTGGATTGTGCTTGCTGGTGTTGGGACACGACGGAAACTTTGGAGCCCAGATCGCCATAGGCATACGACTTCGTGCGACCAAACTTAGCCTTTCGGAACTGATCCAAGTCCTCGCGGCGGGAAAGCGCATGACTAGGGTCATCCATCGTCACGTAGCCCTGAGGCTGGCAACGGCTTGCGGAATGTTTGTAGTATCCGCAGTACCCGCCTTCCAGAATGTACACTTCCGGGTAGTGAACCTTCGGGTACACGTGGTTATTCATGGCGCGATCTTTAGAGCGTAGGTGTTTGGCACTATTGCGTGTTTCAGTATGCTGCTAAAGAGTAACAGAAGGCACTGACATCGTTGGCGCCCTTTTAACGCTGAACTCGCAGTGGAAGACCAGCACCGTTTTCCTTGCACCGTCGCCGCTAACACTCGGTTTAGGCCGGCTTTGAGCGAGTAAAAATTCTTCTACTCTAGCCGTGGTATTGACATTGGCAGCACCAGGGATATGGCCGCCGTTATACTCATATTCGAAGCGGCAATCGATAATATGGAACTGAGCGATCTGAGCGCTATATGCGCCATCCAATAGCGCATCGAGCTACAGGGGACATCGTCAATGTTGCGTATCATTAACGCAACCAAAGACTCACGGTCTTCGGGGCGATCCTCATCAGACCGTCCTCACGAACGCGGTGACATGGTAGAATTTTACCAAGGGACTCGTTGTCCCCAAATCCCGGAAGCATGAATTTTGCAGACGGACTCTCGTAGATCTCTTTCTTCGGCGTAGAACTGGCACCCGCGAGGGGTCTGAAGTTTTCCGTGCCGTCACGGCGGCGGATGGTCTTGGTCTGCTGGCGTTTGATGTAGGCTTGAGCAGGCGAAGACATGTCTGGTCCGTCAAACGACTCATCAGACATGTCGGCACCAGACGGCGGAAGCATAGCCGAGACAACACGGCGAGAGGCGCACAAATTGGGAAGAGCGGAACCCTGCGAAGGTGACTCCTCGGACTCCATTGCTGGGTATGCAGAACGGACGCCACCGTCTGCAGGCTGTATCATAGCGGAAAAATTAGGGCGACGGAGACGTTTGTTGACATTCGACGGAACACCGAGACCCTGCAATCCCGGCTTGTTAAATTGGGGTAATAACGGTCCGCTTCCCATATGCTCGAGCTTGTGCCAGGATGGTGACGAAGGGGGAGGAGAAGAGAGATCACCTTGCTCAACGCGGCTAACGCCCTCGGGCGATAAAGAGCGTCTTTTCTTTG
This sequence comes from Tylopilus cervinicoccineus, assembly GCA_038094635.1. Lineage (NCBI taxonomy): Eukaryota > Fungi > Basidiomycota > Agaricomycetes > Boletales > Boletaceae > Tylopilus > Tylopilus cervinicoccineus. The sequence goes on along the minus strand of JBBPUK010000021.1, from coordinate 128,116 downwards.
GCTGGCCAGCGCCAGCGCTGGGCGACTCCAGTTGCGCCGCGGATATGGTGCTGTGAAACGTGCTAAATGCAGTAATTGTCGGGGCAGCGGATGAAGCAGACGAGTTCGAAAGATCTTGGTTGTGAGCTGCCGGAGGGGAGTCCACATCCATTGCATCCTCCGAAGGAAGAGACGTAGTGTTAGCGGGCTAGTAAGATAGATGTGTTGAATACCATAGCGAGCAGTGTGAGTTGGAAACACTTACAGGAGCAAATAGATTTTCGTCCGAGGTTTGTGGGCGTACCAAAGGTTTGGAAGATAACCACTCCGCAGGCAAGGCAGTACGTTGAGTACGTTTCGAGCCTGACTGCGTGTCGAAATTAGAATTAGATATCGAGTCGTCCAAAATATGGTTGTTGCTCAGTTCTTGTCCAAACATGCGTGCACCACTCGTGTATGCACGGGGTCGAGTCGTAGGTTTGCTAAACCGCACGGGCTCCTTGCGTGGTGGCATGGGCGAAATATCCATGGCATCGTCTTGGCTAGTACCCCGAGTGATATTCACATAGTCGCGCGAAGGAGAATTGAGAGACACGGTGGAGGCGAATGAGAGTTCGAGGTCCGAAGAGAGAAAGTCATCGAGGTCATCACGGGGTTTGAGATTCTGGCTACGTTTACGAATCGGCGCAAGAGGCGCACTAAGATATTGGGAAGAAGCTGATGAGATCGTAGAGAAGAAATTCATGACTTGGGGTTTCAAGGAGTATTCGTGATCTCTCTTGCGCCTCTTGTTCAAATGGCGATCAGCTACAAAACGTTTCATGGAGACGATAACAAGGACGTGGCAATTGAGAGAGTATGACAATGCGTTCAAGTTCGACGCAGAGGGGCCCAGAGGAAGTGATGCAGTCAGTGACGGCTACTTGGGAGAGATGAGGCGAACACGCATGGAATAAATACCAACCGAAAAAGAGTTTTGAACGACCAGAACAAGCTGTCGAAGAATCAAAATGGTAGTCAGTATTGTGACGCCGGACAAGCCTGACAGAGGTGTGGAAGTGTGGAACAGAGGTTGAAAGGCCATTGTCCGCCAAAGCTGGTTGAACAGACACCGGCCTCGTGTCTCGCTTAGGAGAAGGACAGTCTTCGACGAAGGGATATGTGAAGGGAGAGGGAGAGATTACCTTGGACGTAATGAATGAACTGGCGGAGGAGGCCGCGCCTGGATATGTGGAAGTCAGCAAGAAAGGTGGAGGCCTGCTAGCGAATTATAGTCGGTGATGGAGGACTCTCACGGCAATTCGAACAGGGAACAGAAAAGGTAAGCAGGATGTATATGGACTGTTGTGGGTCCAGATCCTGTCCCTTGCCATAACCAGGTCAGCGACGCGGCTGTCTTGGGCACAGCGCTGCTCACCGACAAGATGACCGTCCTGGATCAAAAAAATGGATATGTCGGACTCGGCCGCCCTGTCTGCGCTCGCCAGACTGTGCTCGCAAGTGGTCAAGAGAGCCTTTGTTTGGACCGTCTTTGGTTTAAGTTGGCCTTGATCACGTGCTCAAGACAATAACGTCGTCGTCATAGCACCTTGGGCACGGAACAACTCGTTCACTACACGATCTACACTATCACACGTCTCTTGGCCAGTGAGAGACGTGGCTCGCTCACGTCTATCTCAGACCAGCTTTCAAACCGTCAGTGTGTGACTGATGGTCGACGGATCGCCAACATACTGAGTAAACACGGTCTGCAATTTCTCGTGATGAATTTCCGGGTATTTCTCTTCGATTATCCTCATGACCGAGTTGAAGACGATCTACAACGCCACAAAGTCCCCCTCAGTGTGATGCGCACGTTCACCGATCTCACCTCGTATCCTGCTGCGTTCAGGTGCAGGCCGTCGTAAAGGAACCGCTCGCAAGCCCGTTCATCACGTCCGGCGGCTTCCCAGATCTCTGTCCACACATCCGCCACAGGCACACTCGCCTGTGCTCCAACTTCTTTCACAGCCTCCGCATATGACTTTGTCTCCTCAAAGATGCGCCCGGACCATTGGTGAGTGTTCACCGGCGGTGGCGTTATCAAAATAATCCGAGTGTGAGGCGAGTAGTACGCCGACGTCGGTGATCTGATCATATGCACCAAGTGGACCAAATTGTCCTTGAAGCGGTCCCGCGGGACATGCTGTGAGCTTGGCGGTGGGGCGGCGTCATTGGCACCGAACCAGATCGTCAGCAGCTGCACCTTGGGCGCGTGACGCTGCTCGTGCTGTTTCGCAAAGATCTATACAACATCCGTATCAGGTGATTTCACATTCTGTGTCTGCGAATTACCTGCTCAAAGACTGGAATGGCCCAGTCAGTTTGATACCCGCCGAGGCCGCGATTGATCACGTCCAATTTGCGAACGTAGGCAGCTAGGCGCGGCTTCAATGACTGGTCGACGCGCACTCCGTCGAACATACCCGCTAATTGTGCAGCAAATCCGGACCTCTCCCACCCGCCCTGGGTCAGGGAGTCTCCGAAAAGCATTATGGCGTCTTGCGTATAAGCCGCCATTCTATCTCTAGTATCTGTCTGAACAGCGCTGTCGCTGGCGGGGGAGTCAGAGACCTCTTGCTGTCTAGAATTGCGTAGGGGGGACTTGCAAAGAGGAAGGGGTGACAAACAAAGTCCTCGCGCTCTACGATAATCAGAGATGATCTAATCTAAGCTTGACTTGGAACGAGATCCCAGGAGGGTCAATGAGCATCGTCGGAGCGGAAGCCGGATAATTCTCTTTCGCGAGCACTGGAATGGCTTCGAACGGACCGATACCACTGCGTGTGTCGAACAAGAAAGCCTACGTGTGGGACGTCGACGGTGGGCAAGGGAACCCTCGTCACGGTCGCTCGTCCTTCTAACGACCGCCAGATATCGCTACACTCCGCTCACACCATCACGTCTGCGGTGTCCTGACCGGGACACTGCCCCATCTGTCACAACAAAACGTGTTCTTGGGGGCCCCGCTTCTGCTGATGCCCGAGGAGGTCGTCCTTCTCGTCGACAAGGGCAGATCAAGTCGTCTGTGTGCCAATCGCGACTGATTTTTTTTTTTG
>JBBPUK010000021.1:88490-120727 GCA_038094635.1 Tylopilus cervinicoccineus | reverse complement strand
CGAGCGGCAGCCTTCTTGGAGGCCTTTGCAGCAGAAGATGATTTCTTTGTAGACATCTTGAAAGATACGAAGCGGGGGCGATGAATGTTCTTGCTATCCCTGCTAGAGATCGGGTGTCTGCTTGGATGAGGGGCTTGCGAGAGAGTCCTGCGAAAGATAGTAGTGGTTGAAGGGAGAGAGGTGTTAAAACTCCGAGGGCGCGTTGAGCAGTCAACAAACTCAATTCGCGGAAGTCACGTGAGTGGTTAATTGAGATACAGATAGCGTGCATGGGTATTGTTCAGCAAACGAGGACAGACCTGCTTGGTGTGTATTGGGATGAGCATGGACCTCAAACGGAACGTTATGCCCCCACAAAGAGCAGAAAGAGCGGTCAGAAACGACGGATTGGCCCACTGCAAAAGTTACGCTGTAGTCGCAAACGAAACGCCACGAATAATCCTGAAACCTTGTATGGAGTCTCAAATATACGCCTTTGTTTCGCTGGGGGCCTTGGAATTACAATTTTCTGTCCGCTACTCGTTTTTTGGGAGGACGGAAGATTTGGTGTGTTTGTAGGCTGGTAAGCAGAGGCGCGACACGTCCAAGAAAGGAGCGCGTCTTGCGCCGACCACATATAGGCGATCTCAGATCGACGCCGGGAATCACCGGTACCGCGCGCCCCGATTGGCGGGAAGAAAAGGCAGTTGTTTTTGCCCGCCAAGTTGGCGTTGTACAGCCATGGCCGTCTCAACTAGCGTCAGAGCGGCAGCGCGCTCAGCCTACAGGGACCTCCTCAGAGCCTCCGCCTCGACGTTTGCAGGTAATCGACTCCAGCCTGCCCGTACTCGTCTCTGTCTAACCTCTTGCAAGATGATGCACCGATCCAGAAAGGTCACTTGTCTGCGAGGCCCACGTTCACCAACCTAACCCCTTGATAGCATTCCGGATACAGATGCGCACAGATACATTGGCTCTGGATGGAATGGCACGGAATAACCCCGCCCAGGTGGAGGAGAAAATTCAACTGGCCAAGGACCTTGCAATGACCTTGCGCAAGAACGTGGTCCAGGCTAAAAGGGTCGAAACACCCTCCGGAGAAGAGGCTTGGAGTACTCTATGTGTCTCACAACTCCTCATTCGCAATACTGACGTCGTTGCCAGGATTGCGTATCACAGAGCACACCGAAGTTGGAGACAACTCGACCATCAAAAATTCCCTACCAATCCAGTGCGGTCGTCGGGATGGTAAGATCGAGCAGGATGGAACAACGTAAATCATTGTTCCACATGTCGAATCACTAGTTTCTGAGGCTCATGCAAGACATCCAGAAAATGCTGTTCCGCCTAGCGGAGCAGTCCCTCGCAACTTCTCTGCACTCAAGAGGGCTCATAAACAACGAAGAATCCCGGAATTGCATGAGAAGGACTTGGTGGAATCATTTGTACGAGGTGGGTCTGTTGCCAGCTATGTCATGTACTGAGCGCTGATTTTGCACAGGGAGCGGTCCGGGGGGGCAGTCCATTAACAAGACAGAAAACAATGTTCAACTTCTTCACAAACCCACCGGCATTCGTGTGGCGTGTCAGGAGACCCGTTCTCTGGCCACCAATCGAATGCTGGCTAGACGACACTTGTTAGAAAAGGCGTGTCATAATATATCCCCGTACAAACGTACAGCGAATGTGCTGATGCAAGCCCCCTGTCTACTTCATGCCACTAGTTGGATAAGCTGCACAACCCTGGTCTCTCAAAGGAAGAGTTGCTGCGTGCTAGGCAGAATGAAAGAGAGCGCCAGCGGCGTAAGAAGGCGAGAAAAAAAGCCAAAGCGAGAGCTAAACGGGATGTAGTGGAAGAGGACTAGTGTTCATATATTCTCTTGGATTATCATGGTTGGCGCAGGTGTCTGATGGAGTGTTGCGATGTGCACGGAACACTCCGATTGGTCGACAGAGTGGGCCAGGGCTACATCACTGCAAGCATTACCGTCAGGCTGTCGGTAGATTGACCATGTCGACACAAAACCATTCGTCGATGTACACCCTCGCGACAATAGTCAAGCGGTAAATGGCCTGGCTTGTGTCTGGATAATGGTATACTCATGCACGTGGATGCAGGTTGGAAGCAGTTGCCTCGCGGTTTGAAGACCTTGAGGACGTGAGACGCGAGACCCGGAGACAGAGTGCTAGCACTGTGACAAGCTTTGCCGATGCTCAGCCAGCAACCGCTCCTCCAGCTCCACCTGCCCCGGCGATCACAGTCCAGCCAGTGATACCTCCTAGCGTCCAAGCTTTTGATGCGATCGTGATCGAAGCCAGGTTGAAGCCACTGGTAGAGCTCACAACTGCTTTTGCCCCGCAAGTCTTGATTGATCAGGTATGCCTTTCACCTAGCAAAGTCTATTATTACGTCTTGTGTAACGCTCCTCATAGGTGGACATGTTTGCGCAAGCCATTCAGGTGTTGCGCGACATATTGCTTAAAGCTGCAGCGTGCAAAAAGCCAGACCAAAAGGGTTTTGCAGAGCTACTGGACCCATTACAGGCTGCAATTGAAGCCGTCACCCGTACCAAGGAAGCTAACAGGAGGGAAAGAGAATGGTTCAATCATCTCACTGTTGTTGCCGAAGGTGTGGTGTTCGTTGGTTGGATCACTGCTGTAAGTCTTCAGCCCCTCTGATATATACCCCTCACGCGACGTTTCCCCCCTAGGAACCGAAACCAGCACAATTCATTACGGACATCAAAGAATCAACCATGTATTATTCGAACAAGATTCTCAAGGAATTCAAAGACAAGTGTGTACAGCTTCGCACAGATACAATCGATGAACCGCTGAATCATGCAACCAGGGATGTTCGCCATGCTGAATGGGTCCGCGCCTTCATCGCCATCACGGACGAAACGAAACGCTACGTTCTAGAGAACCACTCGACTGGCCTGGTCTGGAATGCTAGTGTCAGTTACGGATTATCCCATGTTCGTCATGATTTTAAATTTGGTCATAGGGGGTTCATATTTCAGAGTATAAACCTGCACCGTCTGCGGGCGCCTCTGCACCGCCCGCGTCCCCACCCCCACCCCCACCTCCACCACCTTCTAATGTGCGACCAGCATTAGCACCAGCCCCTGGAGGTGTTGCCGCTGTGTTCGCCGAGCTGAATCGCGGTGAGGAAGTCACCAAAGGCTTGAGAAAAGTCGATAAGAGCGAGATGACTCACAAGAACCCGGCTCTGCGCGCAAGTAGTGTTGTACCAACGAACAGTAGTCCTGGGGGTACGTGCCTATTGCTTTTATAGTCAACAAATTTGGATACACGAGGTCCTTCAGTGACAAAGAAACCAACAAAACCCACGAAACCTGCTGCGTTGATGGGAAAGAAACCCTCCAAATTCGCTCTGGAAGGCAGCAAATGGCTTATTGTGGGTTGGCAGAACCAATATCTATTCATATTGCTTAAAATGATATATTGCTTAAAATGATATGCACAGGAATACCAAGAGGACCAGCCTGCACTGGAGGTGACAGACGTTGAGATCAATCAGACTGTTAACCTGTTTGGATGCAAGAACACCACCGTTGTCATCAAGGGAAAAGCCAACGCCGTCACATTGAGTAAGTAATGCGGACATTAGTTGATCCCTGAACTGAGTACCACCCTTACCCCAGTTAATTGTACTAAAACATCTGTTCTCGTTGAATCCGTAATCTCTTCTGTGTCAATCACCAAGTCCCCGTCATTCCAAATTCAGGTCACGGGAACGGCACCCACTATCCAAGTAGACTCGACCGATTCTGGTCAGATTTACCTTTCTAAGGCATGTCTCGGTGCCGAAATCACAACAGCGAAGTGTAGTGCCATAAATATCAGCTTGCCGGTTGAAGGAGAGGAGGATGGTGTTTTCCAGGAGCAGGCTGTGCCCGAGATGCTGAAGTCGGTGGTCAAAGACGGGAAGTTGGTTACAAGTGTAGTGGAACACGTTGGCTGACTTGTGGAGATAATAAGTCTTAGTAAAAGTTACAGTAATCATGCCACGCTGATAATGCGGTGAATGAGTAATCGCTCGGACGCTCAACCCAAAGAAGAGTACTAGTACATTGACTGGCCATGCTGTACCAACCCGAAGCACCGGCATCGCCTCAGGTTGAGGCAAGGTGGAGCACTGAGCGTTCAACAAGCTCTTCCACTCAGAACTCTTACTAGCACGAGACGAGCCCAGTCGTCAAAGCGCTCACGCCTACGCTGGTCCTGACGACTAGATCTCTAAGCAGCCAGCTCGATAACCGAACACTGGATAATCTCGGAGAGTCAATCTATCTCGCGATCGGTTGCCCACTGGAGGTTGTTCGTTGTGATTTCTACACTTCCCGTATTCGCGTGACTACTAGTAGCCGTCCAGCAGCGGTCACAGCGATCAAACATGGATAGCACCGGTTGGCGTGCTCATAGAAGAGCGAAAGAAGTAGGCACCCTTCCGCTGCATCAGCTACATGCAGTCAGCACTGCAACTAATTCACTGGTCATAGGATGACCGTTACTACCACATGCAGGGCCAGAGGGGCCCAGATGGTAGGTTCGTCCCGGTGGAGGAGGTGGGGCCCCTGCCAGATGGCAGTTTTGTCGGCGGAATTCCTATGCCTCGTGTTCCTGGCCCTCCCCCACTTCCACCAAGGACGGGCCACTCGAGTGACAACAAGACAAGTCATGCTCGTTCAGAAAGCGCCACGTCAATTGCACGGACGCAGTCCGCTTACATGGCGCAGCTGCCCGCTGCCGAGCGTGCCCGGATGCAAAAGGCACCGCGCACAGATCCATACCTTCAGTTCATGGTTGGTCCTCTACTTCGCTACGATACCGTGGACGGAAACGGCCTCTGGTATGGCGCTGTGCTGATAGTTAGTGCGTATGCCACGTATGTCCTGATGGCGGTCCGGTGACCTCATCCTTGAATACAGCCGCGGATTCGGGATCTTCTTACGAACCCCATCCGATATTGACCTATCAGTGGGACCCGGAGGAACGAGAACAGTTGCGAGCTGATCAGCAGAATCCTGGGTTATCCTTCGATCTCGGCCCTCACCCCGCCGACCCTCATGCTACCGCGATCTCCCCTGCCACGCCGATATCCGAGGGTTTGGGTTATGGGGATTACAAAGCCAAGAGCGCCACAACAGGCGTGCAGACCCAGCGTGTCAACGGCCAAGAGATATACGTCTATGCAGGCAATGGGGGGTGAATTCCAGCCCTTTTCTATATAAGCAGTTGAATAACCCTGCCCAGAACATTCACCTTCTGGAGGTTCCCGATACAGATACAACTTGGGAACGTTGAATTGTGCATCAAATATAACATCAACAACAGCTTACAGCTTTCTTTTTTTGTGCCAGCTATAGGCCAGAACATGCGCTGGGCCACCTATTCCGTGTGTGATGGTCACTTCATTCATTAGCGATCTGATCACTTCTGCCTCAAGTGTAATGGGTTCAGTGCTGGTGTTAACCAAGAAGAGTTTAAGGGCCCAGGGTATAAGAGTGGCTATGATCCGATGTGGTTTGACTTACTTCGGGAGCACGCGAGGCAGCCATTCCACGTGCTGGTTGGCGGAGGTGATCAACTTTACTGCGACTCGTAAGCCTTGATTTGCCCAGATTAGTGTAACATTGACGTCGTCTTGGAAAGACTGACCAGGGAACCAGAAATGCAAGATTGGATCCATGAATCGAATCCATCTAAAAAGTTAACGTATCCCGTGTCTCCCGAAATGTCGGAGTGTATAGACCGCTTCCTCTTCAACCATTACTGTGTCTGCTTTAGGAACGGTGCATTTGCTAGGGCCAACAGTTCCATGTGAGTGGATTCCTAGTCGAGCTTCCCTAGTGATTGATTTTACCCCAGACCGATGCTCAACATGTGTGGTAAGTGCTTGAATAAATGTGCAATCGTGTCTGATTTTGGACTTGTAATTTTAGATGACCACGGTACGCAAACTTTGGCTGTTCTCTTCCTTCATTTTTGCTGACAGCCTCTTGTCAGATCTTGTGGGTCTGTCTCTTGTGTCATTCCCCCTTCTTTGCTCATGCTCTCATTCAGATTGACGGGTATGGGAGCTGTGAGCGAACTATAACCATTATCCAAACAGCAGGTCTAAATGTCGCACAGATCCTGATGAACTACAAATGTCGCCAGTTTTCCTTGCGTACGTTGCCCGTCAGAAACTTTTTACTTACTTACCTTCCCTGAAGTATCGGTTCCCGCGGGTATTTTTTCTATCTGCTATTTCAATGCTTTATCAACCGTGCGGTTATCATTCTAGTCATCACAATTTGGCGTATTCATAAGCTATACTAGCATATGTTGATGGATTGGACGACCGTTGGGGGGCCCATCCCTTCAGATCTCTGATCCTCGGTGTTCGGGGACCCTATGTTGGATTGCCGTCACACTCATTTCTTGCCTACATGGGACCAAATGTGCGGATTCTGATGCTGGATTGCCGGTAAGTCCCGATTTTCTTTGACTTTTCCCTTGTCTCACTTGGACAAAGTGCAGAAAGGAAGAAGGATAGGGTCTGTAGCGGTGAAGAATACAGAAAAGCGATGGAAGCCATCGGTCAGCTACCTTTCCACGTGGAGCATCTGGTGATACAGCTTGGTGCATTGGTCTGATGCTACGAATGCGGACACTGCTGACCCGGTTCTTCAGGCATTCCGATTGCCTACCCACGCATGGTGTTCATGGAGAAAGCGCTGGACTTCAAGCTGAATCCCTTGACAGCTCTTGCTCGTAGTGGTCAAGCTTTCACTGGGTTCGTGAACAAGTTCAATGCAGAGCCGGAACTGCTGGACGACTTGGTAAGCTGCTTATCACAAGGCTGTTTGAGTGACCTTGATTTTTTTTCCAGAACGATCATTGGACAGCGAATACACACAAGGTACGGACTGACTGGCTCTCCATCGCTGATGCTAACAGACCGCGGCTACTGTGCTTTCCAGAAAGAACGAAATTGGTTCGTTCAACAGCTTCAAGGCATTGCAAGGACGAAACGCATCCGCATTACATTCCTGTCGGGTGACGTTCACTGTGCTGCAGTCGGTGTTTTCAAGACGCTTTCTCATCATCCTGAGGGTAAAGGTGGGAGGACTCTGGACGTCCTCCCTGCCACGGACCACCGGTACATGATCAATGTCATTACGAGTGCAATCGTTAATACACCGTCCGTCGCATCGACTTCCATTCCCCGCATGTATTTGACGTCTGTACGACTTATTTTCGTAGGCCCCCCGTTGCGGTCATTGGCATGGTGTCTGCATTAGCTCTCAAGACGCACAAAACGTTACATCATGCTGAAACGGATGAAATTATGGTGCGGTGACTACTTTTGCGCGTTTCCAGTCACCTTACTTCTTGTTTTCCGTTGGCAGATGCCGCTCTTTGTACATGACCCGGACGGTACGCCGCGCGACAAAAATAAGTTTATTATGGGACGACGAAATTGGTGTGCGGTTTGGTGGGACTGGAACTCGGGAGAAATGGTGTTTGATATCCGGGTGGAGAAAGGAAAGGGACTGGGTGAAAGTGTTGGGTACGTCAGCACTGGACAACATTGGCGGTGCTTCAATATCTTTGCAGGTATCAAGTTCGAACCCCTCCTCCCCAGTGGGTGGCGGGGGCATGATGTTCTGATATGCATTGTTCACGTTGCTTTCCTACCTGCTGTGTTGTTATGCAAGCATCTTGTCGTGCAATTGATGTATGTACTCAACAATGAGATTCAGAGCAATTCGTCTAGATCCATAATTGGCACGTTGAAAGTTTCTCCGCTATCATCTATCTCTATCTCTCCCTCCTGCTCCACCTCACCTTCCCCAACTCCTTCTAGCGCCTCAGAATTATATCCGCTTTCCGTCTCGGGAACGTGGTGGTAATCGACACTAGATGTAGCGGTGGGTGCTGGCGAATGCGCCTGGTCGACATCTTCTAGCGCAGACGGTATAGGTGGAAGTAGTGACGACATAGATGGTCCGAACCGATCATCAATCACGGCCGCAGACTCGTCCTGTGCGGTGGCCATTTCCCGAAGAGGAGAAGCCGTGTGCACGGACGTCTGACGCAACTCTGCTTCTCTTGCTCGCTTCTTGGCCGCGTTCTGTTGCCTCCGTAGTTCCTTCTGGGCCTGCTTTGCCATCTCTGCTTGCTCCCTCTCTTCCCTCAGTGCCACCTCGACTTTGGCGTCCTCTTCTTCCCGTGCATCGAACTCCCACTGTTCTTGCATAAACTCGGCGTAACGTTCGCACATCGGCCGCCAGGTGCGCTGTGACGATGGCTTTATATCCTCTCTAGAGGAACTCCGCAGGAAGCCATCGATGTCAGGAGGCGGCGGGAATTCGAAATTAGGGCCAGGATTGATCCTTACCCGCGCATAGTTGAATAATGATATGCACGGGTAATACCCGAGAGTTCCGTCATCGAAGGGATTCTCTTTATGCTCCCGCGGAGCGCCTTCTTTTGCACGCTTCTTCGAAGTCTCCTTGTCCTTCTTCCGTGATGCGGGCGTCGTGGGTAATGGGAGATAATCGTACAAATCACGAAAGGCGATATTTTGACATTCTCCGTTGACAAAGAACACGATTTGTGATCCTTTCAGTCCCGGGAGAGGCCGTAATATCGGAACTTCTACTCCTGGTCCCTTGCGTTCTGGCAAACTTTTAGCACCCGAAGCTTTCTTATTGGGAGGAGCAGAGGGTACGGAAGCCGCAACTGATGCTTTGTTGGAGAATTCCATGAGTTTTACCATCTCCTTAGTTTGAGGATACTCGAGGCTTTCAAAGTACTCTTGACCCTTGAATTCGATGGCGATGCGTTCCCGTTTCAGGTGTGCAGGATCGTGGGGATCTGCAGGATTAGGCTTTCGCCTGGGGGGCAGGAAGATATACATTCCGATGACGTCTCCTGTGTGGAAGGGACGACCATACGGACGCGGACGGGACAGTGTCACCTTCTCACCACTTTTGTCCCTGTACCCATAGGAATAACCGTCGAGCCCAACAGGCCCGTTGATGGGTGCCTCACGTCGCGCCCAGCCGAGACGAACGTGACTGCCCTCGCGCATGTTGGCATCTGGAGGGTCCGATGGACGATCACCCCCCCCGCACTCTATACGTACCTCCATGTACCATGCACCCTCCCTCACCGGTGCGTTGCAACGGGCACTGCGAAACCCGCGCTCGCCGAGGAGTCCAAGACCATCTGGGGTGGCCTTTATGAATGTACTTCGATCCTCCCAGCCCACGCGGAAGGACGGCGGTGCGCTCTCAATAGTACGACAGGCTAACACGGACCCGACAGGCGCGACGCCTGCAGGGACATAGCGGAATCCGATCCTATTCATGGCGAGTTGTTCTGTCGTGTGATAGACGACACCAGGCGCATCTGGGAAGGTTGGGAAGCGGGAGATGGTGAGACGTGGACGCGAGAAGAAATCATGGCGCGCGGGGAGGACGACATTGGCTGCGGGGTTGGCATTGGCATTGATATCGGATGGTGCGGGTGACGGCTCTAGAGGAGCTGGTGCGACTTTGCGTTTCTTTGTGGGGTGGTTGTTCGAAGCGCCTGGTGTCGATGGTCGCGACGACTCGGAGAGCGATGGCATGAAGTTCGCGGAGTAGACCAAGCAAGACTAGGGTTTCGCTTAGTCACGTGATTTATACGCGTTTCCGACACGCTGATAATAAGATCCATGGAAAATCTGGTCGTGCTAAGACAGTGGCGAGTAAAGAACAGGAAAGACCGTGGCCTGCGAGAGAGATGTTGCCTTGTCCGAGTACACTGAAAGTCCACGCTTGTGAGAAAAGAGGGGAGCTTGGCCACCCCGGTTCACGTCAACGGTTGCGAAGGTGTCATTTAGACCTGACAGATATTGAGCTGCTTCCAATGCATTTTGCTAGGCTCCGCTAGACTTCATTAATAACCAGAGAATCGTAGTCTCTTCAATGAGCATCAGAGCACGTGATTTATCATCCTGTATTGCACGACATTTAGATCCTTGGCTATCCTCGTAATGACTGCCTTGCGGTGGGTTCTGATTTTTCAGAGATTAATTACAGCTGACACGGCTTCAGACGTATTCAAAAAGTGGTGTCTCTTCCCAAGTCGCAATAATTATGTAGCTCATCGTTTAGTAGGAATTGAAAGACATCATCGAGAAGCCTGTTGACGTACGCACTGCACCGATAGCCCGTACGATCACGCTGTTAACCAGCGCATTGCACAGGGTATTTCGGTGGAACCAGAAGAAGACAATCTGTTTGTCTGGAACTGCACTGTCAAGGGCGCGGTCAGCCATCCCGTATTTACCCGTATCTTTACCCGACTGACATTACCCCCAAGCCCGACAGTCCATACAAAGGTGGAACGTTTCGCTTCAAGCTCGAGCTTCCGTCAAACTTCCCTTTCAAGGCCCCAAACGTAAGCCACATGCGCTGCATATTTCACTGCTGTCAGATGTGATGTCCCCTTCTCCGACACGTTGCGTGCTCCCCTCCCTCCACACCTCTCCGTTTTCTTTGTTTTTGCCTACCACCCCATTTGAAAAACACCCGCGTTGTTACGTATCGGCCTGTCAGGTGGTGTTTCAGACCAAGGTCTATCATCCCGGAATCAACGAAGAGGGCAGTATCTGCGTCCCTATTCTCCGAGACGAGGTGCGTACACAAACCTCCCCATTTTCGTCGTGTTGGGGACGAGATTGCTGATGAACTGAACTGATTGCTATCGCCAGTGGAAACCATCGGTCACCTTGTCAACCGGTAAGCCGAGCTGATTTACGTGTTCCAGTCGCAAACAAGACCATTCATAGTCCTTGCGATCGTTCAAGAGAAACTAAATAATCCAAGTCCTGATGACCCGTACGACCCTGACATCGCTGCAGTAAGTTACTCTTGTAGCCTCTTCTCTGCCATGGCAACCCAAATGCGACGATGTAGCTATTAAAGACAGACAAGGTCAAGTTTTTGACCACCGCGAGGGAGCACACAAAGAAGTGAGTCGGACTTGGTTTCTTTCTCTGCGAGTCTGACCCTGCCGAAACCATAGGTACGCAATGTGACCGTTTGGTCGCCGAATCTAGGGGTGCCCTCTGTATGAGATATAAGAAACCTAGTGAACAGCATTCCGCGAGCCGCCGAATCTATAGCCCGTCTGTACTAGATTTCACCCAACACCAGTATCTTGATAGGACGAGGGCGTGTGGGAATGGAGCACGGGAGATGAAGACTCGCGCGTAGCCGAAAACGGCAGATTGAAAGAGCCAGCGGACTTGGCCTCTATTGTGTTTCTGTGGAGCATCTGCTCATATTATCAGGCATCCTCGGAGCTCATGAGATGGCACGACAGAGCCGCGGTGCCATATCTGCTCCCCTGTGGGGGGGGGAGGGGGAGGGAGGGGGAGGGAGCTAGTCTTTTACTAGCAGGTGTACTAGTAGCAGAGCCCCGTGACGTGCATGCGGAGCCAAACACGGTGCGGTCAGGCAGACTCTGCCAGTGTGCGCTCGACGTCGCGCCCGTTGCTCACATCCTGGTTCGCGCGTTCGCTGATAGCAAGATCCCGCCCCTGGGCCCGCGAAGCTGTCCCAAAGTCCGGGTCTGCCCTTGCCAGTGTCGTCTCATCCATAGCTTCGATTTGCTACTGGCCGTTCCGTAAACACCTCGACTCGTGTTCAACACGTTGCCTCTCATTTCCCCTCCAAGGCCTGCAGAATTCGAGATCTAATCTGAGCCGCTCCCCTCGCTTGTGTCAGCCAACGTGTTCAAAACGAGGGAAACGACTCGCTCTATGATATGCACCGTCTTCGGTACGTTCTCGCTAATTCGCGTGTATCACCTCCTCAATTCATATTGTCTTTCTTACTTCGATCTCGCACCTCCGACCCTGCACCACCACAGCAAAAAGTCCGACCCTACTTCGCTTCTTCACGACAACTCCTCCCTCCAGTCAACTGAAGACGAGCATTTTCTTGGACTCCCTTCCGACGACGCTTTTCGCACCTCCGCCATCCTTCCAGAGTGTGTCTCTCGTCACTTTCATCTCAATGGTATCTCATAATATGGCCAGACTTGCACGTCGGTTCACCCTTCTTCGCACCTCTTCAGGCGACCCAGTCTCCCTTGTCGACCTCAAGCTCAAATTCGCAGAACAGAGAGCGAGGGGGGTGCAAAACCAAATATCAGAGGCAGAGGAGGATATGATTTTGCAGACCCTTGGCCGCATCCGTGCCAAGCATGCTGCATCAACCAGTCACCTAACCCGAGGAGATTCCAACGCAAGCGGCACCAGTGAGCCAGGCGTAGACTCCGACTATACTCCGGAGCGCTCTTCACACCATTCGGGCAACACCACTTCCACAACCTACCCTGCATCCTCTATCACCTCATCGCCCCGGTCCACCAAGCGGTATAGCAACAACCTCTTTTCGTCGGGACGTATTCGAGATTACGGGTACCTTCGCACAATTTCGCAGAGGACTCACCGAAGTGCAGTATCGATCACTCACACTGAGTCAAGCCAAAGTTTGAGAGAGGAAACATCTCTGAACTCCATCGAGAGCCTACGACCTACCACCCCAGACGGAGGCGGTTCCCAATCTCCACCCTCGAGCCCTAATGACAAGACGCCTGTTGCCCGCACAGCCTCCCTCATATCCTCCAACGAAGATGTGCTGCCACAATCTAGCGTAGACAATGGTACTGGCCTTCGTCTTTCGAAGCGAGTTTCTGCCGCTTTGGCACAGGTTATTCAGGAGTTTGAAGAAGAAGCTGAAGATGAGATTGTCATGCCACGGACTGCACATCCAGTCCCTCGATCCAACGACTCTGATCATTCACGCGCCGTGAGTGACACGAAAGAGTCATCGGATTCAAGTGTTTCGGTAAGGCATAACAGCTTCTATATGTATATATACTTCTTACGCGTGAACCGCAAATCAGCTCATCCACCATTCATCATCTTCCAACTACGAGGCAGGGACCGCGATATCATCCGATGGGCAGATTACAGTAGAATCTGATGTTCGGCGGCTATCACCCACTCCGTACAATCGCCCCGGTACAGTTTCACCAACTCCTCGCTTACCAGGGTACATTCCGGGGATGCCCCGACCCATGACGCCGCATGAATCCTCTTTCGACACTGAGGATATACGTAGTCATTCTACCACGCCACGTGCTTCGTCCCCCACTGCCAATGGGCAAAACGCGCACTTGACTACCTCTTCCATGTCATCCAGCCTGCTCAGACGAGGCTCCGACGCATCTCGGAGTACCCCCCGCCCCACCTCTCCTCAGGCCCATGCAGCGGCCAACACGTATTTATCGCGAAACAATAGTGGAAGACGTACGCCAGACGCTCAACGCGACAGTACGAGTGGCGCTGAGCAGGACAGCTCAGTTACGTCATCCGTATTTATTCGACGCCGGCCAATATCTCCATTGTCTGGTCCTGCGTTCCAGCCGATGAGTGTTTCTTCTCGACCCAGCACGCCTTCAAATATTACGTGGACCATTGGAGGTTCGGCGAGCCCGAGCCCCGAGAAGGCCCGTGTCAAATCCGACACTCGATCAACACATAGCAGAAATGCGAGCCAGAGCACTGAAGCTGACTCTCAAATCAGCATGGATCGTTCCAAGCCACCCACAAGGTCTCTACGCTCTCCAGTGCCACCCGAGTCTCCCGGAGCTGCCCAAACAGCGTTTGCGTCAAAAAGGAACAATTCAGCCAGTCCTGCAGATTCGCGTGCTCCATCTAGCCTGTCCACCCACGAATTTGGATCCACGCTGTCCTTTGGTAATCGTGGTCTTCGCTCTCCAACTCCAACTCAGACCCGTAATGCCGCAACGCCCGCATTCTCTTCTTCCGACTCTAACAACAACACAACTCGTTCCCCCAGACAACACTTTAAATCCCCTTCCAACTATTCTTACGGTGTTTCACAACTTTCTTTGTCTCCCATCGTAAATTCTTCTCGCTCTTCCTTAGAATCAACAGGGTCGAGTTACCATTCCTGGGAACACAACCAGAAAGCTGGTGGTGCTCTTGACCTCTTCAACAACGGCTCTCTTGGTCAAACACCACCCGCGTGGTATGGCGTCGACAAGTCTGATTCCCTCATGCCTGGCGCTTCCCAAGATGAACGTGATTTTGAGGGAATAATACGACGCTACGCTGGACTGACAAAATCTGATTTTGTCACAATACAAGATAAACTTGTTGGAGCTGCTCTTCACAAAGCTGCCCTTCCTGACACTCGCGAGAGGTCAAATTCGTTGCGGAGGCGACGACCCTCAACCTCTCAGTCTAATTACTCGACTAACGGCCGGGTATGTTCTTTCACCTAATGGAATGACAAATGTTGACGTGCTGCATAGGTAATGAGCCCAACGCCGACTCAAAATGCTCCTGCTGGTCGGCGATCTCCTGCGTTGGACAATAACGCAAAGGCCAGCGCACTCCTGGAGTCTGTGGTAGATAGCATACCCATTACTCACATTGAGACCAAAGTTGAAGACAACACTGAACCAGAGATCTCTCCCACAACTCGAAGAAACCGAGATCTTGCACGTGCTTTGGGCTTCGGAAATGATGACTCGGATCGTCTTATCATACCTCAGATGTCCGATCATGATTCCTCATCTACCTCAGTTTCACCTACTGTCGAAGCCATCTTACCCCCGGAATCCCCACAAGATGTGGAGAATACTGTTCCTCTGAGTGTACGACGCCCACAATCAGAGGCCATATTGCCCCCTGCTCCTCCTCCGCAGCGATCGCAGTCCATGCGAACCCCTCGGTCAGCACCCATCCACCATGCCGAGCTCGCTAGAGAAGTTCAGCGGAAGGCAGACGCAGCTACCGCTGCCCTCATGAAATCACCAGGGAGAAAGTTTACCGACATGAATGCTTCAACAATATCCGTGTCTCGCAAGAAGATCGACCCAAGCCAGATATCTGAACCCCGACTACTTTCCGGCCCCACTAGTGTCGAGACAATCCCACTACCTGTCACAATCTCTCCACCCCCAGTCAGCCTCCAACCTTCGCTCGGCATCACTCAGCGTATGAGACGCTTTAGGGACACGCTTCGAGTGAAGCAGAATGCGCCAAGCAGCGAAGAAGTTGCATCTTTCCCTATCGAGATCCAGCCGCAGTCTGCTGCTGCTTCACATGGTCTCATGCGTCGCCCCACGTTGCCAAAATTTGGGCCCGGCAGCTCAACTGAACTGGCCAAGCTTAAGACTCCGAACACCAGCCCTCCTGCATCCGCTACTCCAGGCTTCAAAGGATTGATGGCGCGTTTCCGAAAACCTCGCACCATGGACAGCGCAGGAGATAGTCAATCTAGCATGCATTCTCGAAGTTCGCCGACTACGTCCTCACCTACGGCGTCGTCACATCAAGGACATGCCCGAGGGAATACCCTATCCTCCAGTCCCCCAACAGCCCCCAATCCGCCAATGGGTGATGCCAGTACTCGACCGAGTCTTGATGCCTCGACCGCTCTGGCTGATGATGCCAACTCCGCTGCAGTGAGACAACTCTTCGAAGCGGCATCAAAAATTGGACTAGATCAGGTCGCTCTGAATGACTTGCTCTCGCGCTCTACCTCCGTTTCTCGAGCAGCGGGTTGGGTATGGTCTACAGGATCCTCTTCCACGACTGGCATTAGCACTCTCACCCCCAGCACACAGCCTTCTAATATCTCGGACCGGAATCGGACAAGTCTATCTGCTGATAAGCATTCGAGTGACGATGATCCGTCCAGTGGTACAGACGACAAAACAGTAAGAAAGCTGTCCATGCGAAAAGCGGGGGAGTCTGGTCAAGTTCGTCAGCAAAGTCAGATTTCTGAGAGCGCTGCCGTTATTCGAAGGACACTCATCTTTCCCTCGGAGTCTCGAAGTTCCAAGGTAGACCTGAGTCAGATGAGCCGAAAAGCGATAACGCGACGACACCGCCGCTCGGGTAGCGCGACTTCTGCTCAATCGGCTCGTTCTGTACATGACCGGGCTCCGACGCCGCCGCCTCCGAAAACTAACGGTGGCCGCCGTTTCTCCAGTGAGAGATCTCCCCCGGTGCCTGGATTGGCAACCTCTATTGGCGCGCAGGCTGAGGTACTCTTTCGAGCGCCGCCTCTCTCGAATGTCGCAGCTGAGAAACAAAATTCCGCATATGACTCTTTGTGGGTAATATTTCCCCCGTCAAAACCGTGTCTTAATCTTTATTTGACCAGTTATGATATGTACTCGGGTGACAGCAAACATACAAGTACCGTATTCGATGACGCGGGGGCAGAGTGTGACCCCGACGGCACAGCCGTTGGAGAGGGCTCCGGAGTCGAAGTGATTGAAATGGCCAATGGAGAGACCATCTGGTAAGTACCCGTATGTGGCTTTCTTGCATTTTGATTTGATATTGTTTCTAGGCAGATCGTCGATGGCCTAAGGGAGGATGATATCGATCCCTGGCATGTTAGTAGGACTAGCATGGGATCGGATCGTTCAATGCGCGAAAACGGTGATGGTGTACAAGTATTCGTGAAGGAACACGCCAGGTCGACATCAAAAAGTTCTTCGCTCAATTCGCGTGAAAGGCTCTCTCAGAGTAAATACCGTCCTGAAACCAAGGCAAGTTCCTGCCCTTGTCAAGATTGCGCTGTAAATCAACGTCCCGCGACTAGGTTTTTTATAGCAC
This sequence comes from Tylopilus cervinicoccineus, assembly GCA_038094635.1. Classification (NCBI taxonomy): domain Eukaryota; kingdom Fungi; phylum Basidiomycota; class Agaricomycetes; order Boletales; family Boletaceae; genus Tylopilus; species Tylopilus cervinicoccineus. The sequence continues at coordinate 104,007 of JBBPUK010000021.1, read as the reverse complement.
TTCGGCACAGATTGGTCGCCTTATAGAAAGCCTTTCTCAAGGGATGGATGCCGGCTCGTTCAACTTTATTCTTAATCAACAACCTCCTGACCACTCCGCTGCGACTTCCTTCCATCCTGACACCGATTCGCAATGGACTGTCGATGAAAGACAGGAACACGTGCTTGGCATGACCAGAAATTCCTGATTTGCTGGTTTTATTGTGGACTTCCCCCCCCCCCCCCCTTATGGTTTCTAATTTGCATTCATTTACTTGCTTGATCGCATTTGCACCTGTTGACCTTGGCTATACCCGTACTCGTACAAACTATGGGATTTAAATAAGTGGTATTATCGCGTTTCTCGTCGATCTTAGATCAGTCCAAATTCCAGTCCAGCCAGCGGTTGAGGTTGAGCGCGAGAAGCGCTTGAAGCAGAAACAAGCCCTCAGTGAAGTTGTACTCTAAAGTACCGTGGGAGGGGCCAATAGGCGTGGCCTGGGGGAAATGGCGATACACAGCAATCGGTGGGGTGCTGGGACCCGCATACAGCTGAACGCGATAAGTGAGCTCAAAAAAGCAGCCAGGGGATAATTTGACCGGCGATACCTCGTATGACTTTGGATCGCGAGGAGAGCGCCGCCATTCATAGAAGCGGCTATCGGCTGCCTGGAAGCGGCGGGCGCTGAGTGGAATAAAACAATCAGCGCTCTCCTCGGGGGGAGGGAGACATTTTTTTTAAAAAGCTCAGCGCTTACGTGGGGCACGAACCGGGGAGGACGAGGTGTTCCATGGGGAACTGCCTGTCACCGATGGTGGCTACACCGAGGCTGTCACCGTCTGCGTCCCAGTCGAACGCAGCCACAGGACGTCGGTCGCTGCTAATCTAGAAGGGAAACGACCCGCTGGGGTCAGCGTGACGTTCTGCATGGCCTGCAGCACGCGCAGACACACACGTACCGTTGTACGCGTCGTGCATGGGGATAACAAGGCAGTCTCGAATTCGAAAAAGACTGGTTTTTCGTCCTCCCCGATGACGAGGCATCCGTCACGGGGGTCGTCTCTGCCAGAGAAGTAAATCTTGAAGTCGAAGTCAGACATTGTGAAAGGGGGGATTGTTGTCTCACTCCATGGCAAATGCATGGCTTCATATACGCAAGAAAAATCTAGCTGCGCTGCGGTTCATGTTTTTCGGTTCTCGTAGCGCTGCCCTCGTGACCTCGAGGGGCGCGACCTACCTGATCGATCGTGGCGTACTCGTGTCTGGGAGGATGAAGTGAACGGAGATCTGTTCAAAAGCATCCGGTATAAAGTAATGTGGTCAGCGGCACTGTCAGCTTCCTTGCATGCTGCGACTCGGGTTTCGACTAGCCGATCGAATGTCAAATAGCACAGCTAAAAAGGTTAACTGGTACTTCCCGAGAACGTTCCGATTCTGGGCGCACAGACGGCGCCAACATAGGATGGTTGAACGGCCATTCAAGTTGCTCGCTCTTGCATGGTCTTTCAGGACCTAGTCACAGGTCTCCCGGAGAGTTATCATTCCAACACATATATAAGAGGAGGGTTCAAGAAAGCAGCCAGTGGCTTCACGTAAAATGGATTGCCAGACAAGCCAGTAGCTGCTGGTTCATGAGTTTACCTTCCAGAGTGGCCGCTTGCGTATTTTTCGAGTGACGTGAACAGCATTCCCCTTCATGTGACCTCCGCCAAATGCAAGCACCACCGTTTCCTCCGATCCATGACCTCGCGCAATACCCCTTTTCCTTAGCTCTATGGCATCTTTCGCGAACTTAAAGCGACACTGATCGGAACCTGTGTTGATAATAAATTAAGAAATCGTGTCGCGGTGGACGACCCGTGAGCATGAGAAACACGCACCAATCTGGAACCTGGGCGATTCCACAGCTGCTTTAAACATGTCGAAGGGTACGAGAGAAAATATGTGCAATAAGGTGTCGCGACCAGAGTGTTCCTGTGGCGAGGTAGTTTCGGATCCCGTGGACGAATATACTTCCAGGGTGTTAGGAAGTGTGGCCACGAGGAAATGAAAGACATCTTCTCGTAGTCTGCGAGCATATTCACCAAACACAGAGGTAGGAGGTGGTAAGGGGGTGAGTGACCCGTCCGGTGACAAAGGGACAGTGTCAATGAATTCGAGCCATTCAGTGATCGTTTCCACACTGATGGATTGCCTGCAGGTGGCATACGCATATGCGCACAAATCCTCCATCCCGCCAAGTAAACACCCGGCCGCGAGAACACCTCGTGCATTCTCGGGCCGAATTAGGTTGATGGAAACAGAAGAGTAAAGGTATCCCAGCGCTTAGCAAGGGACCGGTCATCAACGGTCTGAGACTGATACGTGAAAAAAATACCTATAGCGAAACCCTGTAAATGAAAACAATCAGTAAAAGTTGAGAGTAGTGGATGAATGTCCCGTCGAATACGGCCCCTAGGGTGGCTGCTATAATGACAGAAGTAACAGCAGCCGGGCCTCAAATGACGAGCGTTTGCAGACACGGTCAGCTTGTACTCAGCCACAGGCCACACACGGTGGCGGAAATGAACGGAGACATGACCAATATACGGAGAACACGAACCTCATGCGTGACCTCAGGTTCGTGGTCAAGCTGCACGTATATTACACGTTGTCCACCCGTTTGTGGAGACGTGGACATTAAGTGGGCAAGAAATGGAGAACGAGACAAAATTATCGCATGGAGGCGGTAGGAATTTTGATGGACGTGCTAGCTTAAGTTCAGTGAGGGTTGCAAGGTCCCGGGAAGGGATATACTTACAAGGATCGTATCTGCGTAATTCTAACGTCATGTGAGATCAGCAGGCACTTTTTACTGGGAGACGGGTACCCACACCCGTCTGAAAGCCGGCGTGGTACAAGTGGTTTACAATCTCTTCGTTGTGCAATTGATACGGCGTACTGGAGTGGCACAGAGTTGATCGGGTGGTGAGAGCAAGAGAGACATGGGGCGCTCACTGCGAATATCCGTTAGATGCAAGGACTGGAGATGTGACTGAGGCGTTGGCATCATCAACATAGGTGAGTTCGGACTGATGGGATGCTGCCGAGCCGTTGGGTGGGGTGTGGCCGTTGAGACCCGCTGCAGACGAGGAGGACGCGGTGCTCATAACGAGACGCTCGACACCCGACCGTGTCGAAACTTGGGCCAGTTGTCAGAGCAAAAAGATGCGCTCATCGACGCGTGACATCCACATGCGTGACAGTCACAAGTCACGGCCAAGTACTACTCTCACACCACCTTGTAAACGCATCCAAGTCCATCACGGTCCCAAAGCCTTGTTCTTCTCCAGTCATGGACACGAAATGTGTCATGAGATTATTCCTAGTTCCGCGCCTCTCTGCCTCTGGTCCACAGATAGCTGGGTAACGCGGCGGCTCAGAAAGATACCGGGGTTCCTCTGCGCCCGTCAGGGAAGCTTGAAGCTTTGTCGAGGTTAGATAATCGCCGCAAGGCTCAAGGTTACTCACCATGTGTGATCTGTCCGACGCAAAGTTATCGAGATACACATCGCTAGGGACCACCCTAAACCAGCTGATCAAATGCCGGGTTTGCTACCGGGATGCGAAGGTAACTTTGTTCGAATTATCCGCACCTCTGATACTGCGACGGTATGTCAGTGCCCAATGGGAAGGTTTGGCCCACGTATGCTAGACATGATCCGGAATGAACTGGTCAAACTTTTTTTCCATGACTTACGTACCACTCCAGTGACATGGGATCGGTAGACTGGTGTCGAGATCATAGACCCAAGTGTCTCTTTCTCTTCCAGTCTGCGGTTGGCCGCGTTCACGCAGGGCCAAGACAACATGGTAATCCCATATTATCGGTGTGTCGCCAGATAATCCCACCCGCTGATTCCACAATGCCACCTGTGTGATAGACTTGAGTCCTAACGTATGGAGCCTCGCGTTCTATCGGTCACCGTTCTCGTCGGATTCGAGATGAATACGGAAAAAACGTCCCACTGCTGTTGCCCGCCAGATGGAGTTAGAAAACGTTTTACAAGCCAGTAAATGTTCTCTTCGCAGTAACAGCGGGTGTACACGCTGTTGGTGCACTCAGGGAGTGTGGAAGCGGATTCCATCGCCAGTCCAAGGTTCGCACTCCGCCCGCTAGTCTGGGGTCAGTTCAATCCTGCCTCTGCGGTCTTAGCGGCGGGAGTGCTGCAAGTCTTGGTCATGAATGAACTTTGTTGGGGAGCGGAACCGGACGCGCTGCGACAGGGAGATCGCAGGTCTCCTTCGAGGTAGCAGGCAGTATCATGTGCAGACAACACCACACGTTCTCTTAGGAGGCGGCTGCTACTCGACGGCCCTTCAACACTGAAATCTCGCAGTGTACCGGAAACCAGAAACACAACATCATGACATACTCTATAATGCCGGCCTGTCTCGTCGTTGGGGTAGGCACTGCATCATGGGCACTTCCAAATTGCCTGGTATAAACCCAGCAGGGTCTCTAAAGTCCCCAGGATAACCTCTCCTCCAAGGTAATATTTGATTTACAAGTCGCATTGTCCCACCTGTTCCCAGCTGTCCAAAGAAATTTAGTGGATAATGATATTGTACATCGTCTCCAGGTAGTCCATGCAATCGCGCTTTTGGAGCGATGGTGGCTGCGGAATTAGTTCGGCGAGGAGGTGAACACTAGAAGCCGTGCCTCATGCAAGTGCTCTGAGACCTGAACTGGCAAAGAAGAAAGCATATCTTCACTGAGAAGAACTGCACAACCGATTGTTACATTGATATTGACGTCGGAATGTTTTTCACACAGACCCTGTTCCGGAAACAAACATGTCCAGTTCTCCAGCTAATCTGTTCAGGCCTGCAAAGGCTGTCAGACCAGATCCGGAATGAAGGCGGGAATGTTACTTGGAGCATACGAGGAAATCTTTGAAAAGGTGGCATCTACCATAAGGTTTGAACATTAATGGGGATATTTACACACATCGATGATAAGTCCTCATCAGAACCATTGTTTGGAATCCAACCTGATATAAAGAGTCAAGGGCGACAAAACATGGCAAGATGGAGGTGGCTGATAGTATGCGAAGCGTGTGTATAGCCGAAGAATGACGGGTGCACTCTAGGACATGTTGGTTATCAAGCAAGCGGCCCCCCCCAGCTGCCGCCGGACGTCATGATAGTCGACATCATGAGCTGTTCCAAGGCATTGGTCAATGATGATTCTGATGTCAGGAACAGAGAGCTTCAAGCCCCGACGGAACAGTCGAACTCACAATCTTCAACTTCACCCCATCTCTCTATCTGACTTGCCACCTCGACTTGAGTAGCAAGAGCAGCCTGCTCCGCTGTCAAGCGCCGCTTGACGAGAGCCAAGGCAATGAGGAACGATTTCGTGACATAGGTTGCACGTTCCATGGCTCCAGAGTAAAGCAGGTTAGTTTACTAGCTCACTATCCGTGGCGTGACGCACCTGCCATCTCCCAAGGGTCCATCTGCACCAGTACATCGCTTAAAATTTGTCGCGTTCGCTCGGGTTGCGAGTGGAATAAAACGGATCGGTGAACATATATTTCTACATCAAAGGTCCTCCTGGCCCACTCCAGTAGTGGGTCCCAGTGCTCTTTCTGCAACTTGACAAGTGGCTCGGGATCGTCGTGGTGAAAACTAAACATGCCTGTAAGTACCATCCAATCGTATCGTGTATCAGCGTACCAAATAGTGTCCGTGTCTAAGTAGTTTAGCAATGCCTCCCGAACTTCTGATCGAGTTTCCTCGTCACGCAGTGAGTCAACAGCTCTTGACGCGATGGATGTCTAAAAAAGTTGGCGACCCCTGCTCTAGAACATAATCGAGACCACCTACCATTGGCAATGCGTGTTGTTTCAAAAGTGTTTCCTGGTTTTCCCATTCATTGGCGATGAGTGTGGCCACCAAACATTTGTTCTCTGGTAACAACAGTGTATATCCGGACGGCGTCTTCAACGGACGCTTGTCCAGCGTAACGGCAATTCCATCCGGCCGAGTATCAATGTCGACAGTCTTCCAAAAACGCTTCAGCGTTTTCTCAGCGCCTTGAGAGGGACTTGAGCTCAGGCCACTGGATCAACTAACAACATACGGTTGGTTTCCGAAACTGTTGGGCCGTCTTGAGGTGTGGTCGCATAGTTTCGAAGGGTGAATGCTGGCGCAGGAGTACAAGCGATTTGAACTGGTGTTCGAGAGGTTCGGTTTGGTCGAATCCGACAGAACACACTCCGATAGGACATGTTTGTACGCTTTTTTGATCAAGACCGGAAATCATGATTGGACACGTGAGCAGCTCATGTGACGTCACGTCACGTGCAGAAGGAGTCTCGATTCTATTCAAGTCAGACGCGTCTATGTACCTCGTCAACCGCCGATGAAACGGAAGACAGTTGGTGGACTCTCTGGTGCAGACAAACAACCCCGCATCTCCTCCTTTTTCGCGAAACAGTCCCTTGAGCATCCACCTTCCGACAACACCACCATCGACTTGACCCTCGAAGACGACGAACAACCACCGGTCAAGAAGTTAAGGGTTACAAAGAGAAGTTCCCTTGCTGAACAGTGGCGTTTTGACACGCGAAAACATTCCGACGAAATATCCACGTCAACAGATGAAGGCGGAAAGAAGGCGCGTCACGAGGAATTTAAACGCATACTGCTCGCAGAGAACACCAGCTTTACACATCGAGGGTGTCACCCAGACAAGGGAGCCCAGTCATCTGGGGACGAGTCTCTCCAGGGTGGGGATGATGCTCACGAGTCTGATGTTTCCGATGAGGCATTCAAGAGCCTCAAGGACATATTCTCTCACAAGTCGAACAGAGGGAAGGGTAAAATACGACGCGTATCCTCCGTGAGAGGCAAAGCAGCGTCTGGAGAGCTTGGGCCTGGCGGAGAGCCATACACACCAGCCGAATTACAGGTAGTTTGACTGCCTTTTCGCTTACTGCCTTTAACTATATTCTTTCGACCACAGTCGTTGAAATTTATCAAGGATAACCCTGGGGTAGTTTTGATGATTGAATTGGGATATAAATATTATTTCTATGAAGAGAGCGCTTCGGTGTGATATCCGTACTCCTCGGACTGACTCCCGTGTTGATTCTGGTCGTCAGATTGCCAGCCGGGAACTAGGCATCGTCGCATACCTTCGCCGCAATCTGCTAACCGCTTCGATACCAGTCCACCGTCGTGACGTTCACCTCAAGAAGTTAGTTTTCGAGCATCTCATTCTTCATCAACCTCACATATGGTTAGACTTCTCTCGCAGGGATACAAAGTCGGGATTGTCGAACAGATCGAGACTGCAGCGATTAAAAAAGCCAGCGAAACTAGGAACACGCTCTTCGAAAGAAAGCTGACCCATTTGTATACGGCCACGACGTAAGGCGATGTGGAGCATTCTCCTTCCTATGTGATGACAGATATTCGCAGGTATGTCGACGAGCTCGACTCCGTGGATGATGTAGACAAGCATGCGTCTCCAGCTCTTGTTTGCCTTATAGAAGTCCCTGCGAGGAGTGGCACTTCCGAGGACCACGTATCGATAAACATGATTGCTATTACACCCAGCACGGGAGATGTTGTTTGGGACGAATTTGACGGTAAGTTCAAGTATGTCTGAGTTTTCTATCTTTCACGCGGAACGGACTAGACACGATCATGCGTTCCGAGCTCGAGGTTAGTCTAGTGTGCTTTTGCGTATTGGCCGTGCTAACAGCCATTCAGACTCGTCTTGTATACATTCGCCCAGCTGAGCTACTCCTTCCTGAACAGGGTCTGAGTAAGCTCACAGAGAAGGTCTTGTGTCATTTTGTTGGGTTAATACTTCCTTCAGTTCCCCTTAAATCGCTGAAGTTGTCCATCCAGGTCCATCCAAAACGGACAGAAAATGCGGATTGAGCGCTGCAAGACTGAGATGGAATTCTCTGCGGCATTCGACTTCGTGACAGAATTTTATTCTGGCAGGATTGGAACCAATTCTCAGGATTTTTCAATAGGTGAGTCTCCTTTCGCATCAGTGGGGGATTTGTCAGTAATACTTCGCAGATAGCATACTTGGAGTCGTCACGGGTCTCCCCCGACAGGTTGTAGTTGCTTTGGCACATACCATCAACTATCTATCGTCGTTTTGCATTGCAGATGCTTTTCTGGGCGCAAGATTCTTCACGAAATTTGCGAATAGAACACACATGCACCTGAATGCCACCACACTCGCAAATTTGTGGGTCCCGTAATCATCTCTAAATTCGAGCCTGACTGGGTCCCTTAGGGAGGTATACCAAAACCAGACAAACTTTACCACTACGGGATCTCTGATTTGGGTGCTTGATCGCACTGCCACTAAATTTGGTGCAAGGCTGTTGAAGAGTTGGGTTGGTCAGCCACTCACCGACAAGCGGTGAGTCTCTAAGTCATATCCGTTCTATCAAGGTAACATACACGCCTTTAGGCTCCTCCAAGATAGGATAGATGCCATCGGAGAAATAGTTACCAGCCAATCAGAAAAACTTGTTGCCCTCCGACAGGTTCTGAGGAAGCTACCGGACCTTGCCAAGGGGCTGTGTCGAATCCAGTATGGCAAGGTCAGATCCTCCACATACTCGGCCCTTGAAGTTTGATCAGGAGGTTCAAATAATTTCGTAGTGTTCACCCCAAGAGCTTGCCATCTTGCTCCCTGCGCTAAATAAGGTTGCCACGGCGTTTGATAGCTTCGAGGAGGATTCACTAGGAGATTTTGATTCCAAACTGTTGAATGAGATAGTGCTTTCTTTACCCAAACTCAAGTCCCCTGTCCGGGAGTATCTTGGCGCAATCTCGCTAAAAATCGCTGCTAGAGGGGAGAAGGAGTCTTTGTGGACTGACACGCAGCGATTCCCCAAGCTCGCAGACTTTGGGTTAGTAAGTACTCGAATTCATTTCCCACTCGTTCCACATCTTACCGAGTTGCCTAGATGATCCAAACTGTTGAAACTGAGCTCGGAGAGGAACTAAAGCGAAGTATGGTATCCTGTCGTGATGGAATTATGTCACTGATTGAAACCCAGTCCGCAAAATTCTTAGAATGCCATCGCTCCAGTGGACCACCGTACTGGGAAATGAGGTGTGTTACATGTCATACAATGTGTGGATGCGACTGATATTGCTGCAGTTCCTCGTGGAGCTCAAGAAGTCCGAAAACAGAGAAGCTCCAGTAAGCTGGGATTTGGTATCAAGGTAAATGCCTGTTATATATATGCAGGCGGAACTGTTGTTTATGGTTCATGTAGCACCAAGCAATACAGGCGATATCATACACCTGAAGTCAAGAAACTGATCCAAGAACGGGCGAGATATAAGGAATTACTAGCCGCAGAAGCGAAGAAGGCATATAGCATCTTTCTGGACCAAATCGCCCAATCCCACTACTCCCTGTTACGAGATGCCATCAACAAACTCGCAATCGCGGATTGTCTCCTCAGCCTTGCCCATATTGCTCTACAAGATGGCTATATACGTCCTGAGCTCACAGACGAAGGTGACCTTGACATCGTAGATGGCCGTCATCCAATGATTGAAGCACTGAGGTCTGACCCGTTCGTACCCAATTCTTTGTCAATGGGTGGAGAGTCCCCCCGCAGTGTCATCATAACTGGTCCGAATATGGGAGGGAAAAGCTCTGCAGTCCGAATGGTCGCCTTAATTGTTATCATGGCTCAAATTGGGTCGTACGTTCCTGCAAAGGCAGCAAGGATTGGGATGTGCGATGGGATCATCACCAGGATGGGCGGTAAGTTGCTATTACCTCCCTTTAAGTGTATTCAATGACACCCGAGTTAGCGTCTGACGAGTTAGCGCGTGGTCGTTCAACATTCATGGTTGAAATGGCGGAGACCAACGAGATTTTGCAGTCTGCAACCTCGAAGAGCCTCGTGATTCTGGATGAGCTTGGAAGGGGTACTTCAACCGCAGACGGAGTGCGTTCCCTTGACCTTCGTTCATGATACCCGAAGTCGCTAATCGAGTCATAGATGGCAATCGCGGATGCGGTTCTTCAACATCTGGTGGAAAACATCAAATGCAGGACGTTGTTTATCACTCATTATCCTCTCGTCGCCATCGATTTGGAACGGCGATTCCCAGATGACGTGCAAAACTTGCACATGGGATACACGACAGACAGCCGTATTGATGGCAGAAGAGACGTGACATTCCTCTACCAGCTAACCAATGGCTTTGCTGAAGAGTCCTTTGGAGTGGAATGCGCCCGCCTTGCAAACATTCCAGAGCACATTCTCACCGTAGCCACAGCGCGTTCGGAAGCGTGCCGCACCGCTATCGAGTCCCGCAGCAGGCTTAACAGGTGAATTCTGGATGTTACTGAATGTCTCTACATTGACCTAACTATTCGCTCCCTAGGGCACGACGAAGTGCTCAACTTATCGAGCAATGTCTCAGCAAGCATGATCTCATTGCGCTCCGAGCACTCCGGACGAGGATGGCATCGTTCCCACCGGTGTAGATGGCGAGCTTGTACTCGCTTCTCACTTGTTTTGCTTTGACTGACCATATGCGGAACTCTTGCTGGAGGGTATCCTTCTGAATCTGCCCGGAGCCGAGCCCCTGGTGACTTGGGCGGTACATAAAGCAAGATTGTATACATGCTTGGGCAGGTCCTCATTCGACGTCCTCCCCGATATGCCTGACTTGTCGATACACTCCTACTCGGGGAAACAGTCGTAATGCACGAAGAATTAATTCTGCGTTGAATCGTACGCTATGATTTACATTTCTTTTGTTTCTTTCGATTGGATCTTTTCGACGGTTCCGTCGCCTCCTCCGACTCCGCCTTGCGTTTGCCGCCAATTGCCTGCTTGCACTGGGCGGCGGCGGACTCCACCTGACGACACACGTCTAGTACCGACGACGACGATTTAAGGCGGTCGCTCGAGGACAGTCGGTCGTGGAGCGTCTTCCATGCGATTGGATCCCAGACTTGAACGGTCAGTGTGTCCATGGACTTGCGTGTTTGACGAATGCAGGAGAGAACGAGCTTCAGGAGGTCCTTTACCTGCGCCGGTGATAGACCGCGGTCGTCAACGGAATGAGTGAGCAGGCCAAGTATGGTCTTTTGCAACGCCCTGTAGAACGTGGCGATTGCTGCTGGCTCTTCACCCTGTGGTCTGTGAGCGACCGTCGGATGCGCTCCAACACGCATACGCACCTTGTCTGGCTGATTCAATATGACATGCAAAAGTTGGAACGCTTGACATCTCCGGTACAGATTGACCGCCTTGGACGACGATTCTAGGACACCGTCTCGTAGTTTCCATCCGAGCGTAGGGAAACGACGCGCCCAATCTTGGAAAAAGCTGAATGCGAGCTGCGACGCCTTGCGCGACATGTAATCGTCGAACGATGTCCGATACACCTCAACGGCCAGGTCTTCCTCGTTCAGAGACACCAAGATCCTGCAGAGGTAAAGGCTGGCTTGGCTGAGCAAGCCCAGAGCATCGGACCCACGGGACCTCTGTGCTCGTCGATGCACGTCTCGGAGCACCGGTTCGACCTCGTCTCGCAGTGCGGTCGTGGGCAAGTCCTTTGACTTGACCAGTCTGCTTTTGAGGATACCGCTCGCTTTGTCAGACAATTGGCGTTCATCCATGCTGCTCTTGGTCACGAGTTCGACCAATGGTACCACAAGTCGAACGTTGAGAGGACTCTGAGGCTCCTGCTTGACAAAGATGTCCACGAGATCGAGGACTCTGTTCTTGAAGTGCGTTGCTTCTCGTTGGGCATCGATCCCTTGATATGATATGAGAAAGATACGTTGACCGAAGAAAGAGGACAGACCTATTCTAGTTGTTCGTCCATTCGTCCTGGCGCGGAAGATATTTGCGAGGGTATCGTCAAGAGCCATCATCTGTTCGTCGTCCATGAGTTCTTCGTTAGAGTCCTCGTCTGAATCATCCTCCTCTATGTCCATCCCGCTTGCTTTGAGCGCGTCCTTGATTCTCTTGCGTACTTCGTCAGCGGCCCAGTCGTCTCCTTCGAAAGAGTCACTCTCTTCCGATCCCACTTCTTCCGAACTCTCTTCTTCCTCCTCATTCCCGTTCTCATTCTCATTTCCCTCATCACTCCCGTCGTTGTCATCACCACTATCCATGTCCTCATCTTCCTGCACTAACTCGCTTGGATCCCGCCGTTCTAATTGCTGCACAAGTTTTTTGTCATGACGGCTGTCCGGGAATGAGACAACAACCGTTCACTCACGCTGAGAATCAAATCTATCGTGCTCCCTTGTACAGCACTCGTGACGCGCGAGAAGGATTCGTTGGCGACCGATCGCGTGAACACGCTCGCATTTTCCAAAAAGCTGATAATCACATCCACGAGGATGTCTATCGGCGGGGGTTCGTCCTTGGAAGGCGGTGTGGGCTGGGACTTGGGATTTTTTTTTGACTTCTTTGGCATCTTCCCGCTCGAGAACATTTTAGAGGTCGCCTCGAGAGTGGCCTGGGAGTGGGGATACCATCGATCAGTCAAGAAAGGACGGTAAATGGACTGATGCGGACCTCGAGGTTCTCGAGGCCGTCGGCCTCACCACACCGGCATTGAAGCAGGAACGAGGAGAGAATTAATTCGAACCCCCTTGCCACTTGCCGCTTGTCGTCATCCGTCTGGTGTGACCAGAGTGAGTTCTCAGAGAATCGAATGGGAGGGACAGACTGTACCTTTCTCAGTTGGTCGATTGTTTTCTCCGTCTTGGCGAGAGAAGCCTGGACTTCCTCGTCCATATCTATTAGTGGCTTGACGTGTTTGGCGTCCTTGTCTAATGAAGTAATGGTAGCAAGTGCTTTGGATGTCCAGAACTCTCCGCTGGACGCAACGCCGGTCTCCTTGTGCGTATGGTCGCCTGTCACGTGGAATGAATTTATACATTGTGCTCGAGAGATGGACAGACCTTGCTTTACGACCACGAGGTGAGCGTTAAGAACGCCGAGGACGCTAAGCAGTCTTTCTCGGCAATGTCGTTGAGTAGCCTCAGTGAAAGGCGGTGAAGGGAATACATGCAGCTAGCGAGTCATTGTCAGGATAAGTACACACCAGCAAAGCATGAAGCTTTAGCGCACCGCGTGAATGGAATTGTTCTCTGACTTTTTGCGAACGACGAAAAGCCCATTGACGACGTAGAAATCAAGCACGATTTGTATCCATTCGTCGTGTTTGGGAATCGAACCATTGCGAACGAGTGCTGAAAATTGGTCTGCGATCCATATTCGGCGGGACTCGATGGCGGAAGGTTCCCTGTCGATCTACATTTCAGCTCTTTTATGTGCGCGCAAGAAAGAGAAAACACTGTACTCTTCTGTATCCTTTGGCGAATTCACTCGCTCCAGTAAGGAAAGGATATAGCTCTTGATGCCGGCACTATCCATGACGGACAGTATGGACTCGATGGTTTTCGTTCGCGTTAGTCTATCAAACTGCCCGCTTCCGTTGACGCCGGTTAATTGAAGAATCAGCGGAAATCCGAGCGATGGAGAGGTCTGGACGAGCGTTTGGATATGTTTTGCCTACCACCGTCAACGACCCCCCTGACGAGCGAGTGATCCGCGGGACATACCACATCGAGCGAGATTTTGTGCAGATAACGGTCCTTGTTCGAAAGATGGTTAATCCAATTTCTCATGAGATTTTTGGTAAAGAGCATAGGGAGCTCGGCAGTTTTGACCCGTGCCAAAGCCTTTTTAAATACTTGAAATCCCCAGTATTTTCTCTCGGGAGAAGACGAAGGGGAGAACAAAGACTCTATCCGTGAATGAGGTGCAAAGATAGCTGAGAAGGGCGTATATGTGCACTTACCATCAACGACCACTCGGAAGAATTCACTGAAAGAACCCTGTGGAACGTGTTCTGAGCCAGGCAGAGGGAGAAGTCGATCGAATATGGCGTCCCATGCAACGTGAAGCTGCGGTTTCCATGATCCAGTGCCCGGGAGCGAAGTGTCTTCGTCGTCCATAGGGGATTCCTGCATGCAAGTGAATGACTCTCACTGTGACCGCATACGCCATGGACCAACCTTTAATATCCTGCCAAGAGTCAAGAGATTGTTAGGCGCAAAGATGTTCTGTCCCTTGAACACCGGGGCAAGTGTTTTGTCCCACTCATGATTCGACATGATGGGCTGCAGCTTCAGCGTGATCGCGACCTTGTCCGGTGTCCAAAAGCTGTCCCCGTCTTTCGCATACACCGTCTTGATCATCGTATCGAGCGCCCCCTGCTTCCATGGCACCGAGGACGACTGTACCACATCAACAGCCAACCCGATCGTCCACCAGGCGCTCTCCCTCAACCACGATTTTGCGTCCCCGATTTCCAACAGGTAGGTCAACACGGACGCGTACGTTTCCAAGCTCGAGACGGGCACGTTCGACGAGGACAAGGACGAGGTGCTGGGAAGCGGCGTTTGGCGCACGAGCAACCCCGACTGCACGATCGCAGCGATCCCAAACAGGCGTGCAAACCGGACGTCTCTCTCCTCTTGCCCACTCATGGAGCCCTGCCGTTTCGTGGCGTCGACGATGAGCGCGAGTACTTGCGCACAGGTGACGGTGTCTATCCGGGAGAGCAGCTGCGACAGGAGATCAGTCGCACGAGCGATGTCTGTCATAGGGCGGGGGACATACCTCGGTGAGGGCGACGCTGAACCCGAGCCTACTGCTCTCTCGAGGACTTGCAAGTCCTCGCACGAGCCGCCGTATCGAATATGAGACGTCCTGCGAGTTTAATGCGTCCAGACCATCGCCGCCCTCATTGTCCGAGCCGTCTGACCTGGGCTGTGGGACGTGGTGCGACTGGAACTGTTCGAGAGCGCTGATGAGCTTGACAGACGCGTCGATGCGATCTTTTTTCGAAGTCGAGGACAATTTCCAGAATAAAGGCAGCGTCGTACACATCTTGCTCGACTAGCCGACACAAATTTTCGGTATCACACCAAATCGAGTCAACGGTTGTTATGCCCTGTGTTGAGCTCAGGGGTTATTGGATAACGAGAAGCAGAGAGTAGCTAAAGTGTACCAAAGACCTCGAACCTCAGTCGAAATGCATCCAGTGTCCTCTCACCCCCGTTCTACATTTCATGCAATCCGCACGCGGTCCCATCGTCACCCGATGCTTTCTGCCAGAAGACGTCGGCACGTCAGGCGTCTTCGACGGGCGCGGCGACCCCGACCCATCTCTCCGGTGCGGCGTTCGGGTCAGCAAAGACTGAGAGACACCATGTTCCGGCATACGGGCAGAGTGTGGCTCAGGTGCGCTCTCCTGCGACTGCGGTCCATACTCGGTCTCAAACTGGTGCTCGTGGGACGCCGTGTCCGATGGGGTCGCCGGAAAGAGAAAGATATCTGGGGGACGCAGATGGGGCGTGCTCGCGCACACGCCTGTTTGCGTCACCGATATGGATATGGAGGACGTCGAGGACGCTGAGTCGCTGGAGGACGACGGTGGCTCGGTGAGCACG
>JBBPUK010000021.1:71232-83801 GCA_038094635.1 Tylopilus cervinicoccineus | reverse complement strand
CATGTCGGGAGATGAAATGGCCGTTAGTGCGCTTCGGACAGGGTGAACAGAGTTTCCGGGGTCTCCATATCACGTGACACTGCCCCGCCCGTCGTCGCCCCGTCGCCCGCCCCGGTCCAAGTCCAAGCCATGGCCTGTCGCGAGTGCGGCGCTGCCGACCTCGTCCACGATGGCGTCGGCTCCCTCGTATGCACCCAGTGCGGCACACTCGCAGACACGGCCCAGGTCGTCCTCGCTGACCATGGCGACCACACGACCGCCACTGCGCATGCCGCACCCCGCACCCGCAGGGGCTGGCATCTCGCCCAGACGAAACGAGACCGCGACAGAAAGAACACGGTACGGAGACATGTCTCGGAATGGTCTCCATCGTTAACACTACCCCTAGATCGCCATGAGCACCTTCATCGGTTCCGTGCTCTCAAGGCTAAACAACCCCGGTCTGTCCCCACGCGCGGAGGCCATATTCACACAAGCCATGGCAAAGGGAAACTACAGGTGGGGACGAAGGGCGAAACTCACTGCTGGCGCTTCCATCGCCATTGCCCTCCGCGAGGCACACAAATCAGATTCCCTCCGCGACATTGCCTTCTTCCTTGACGACTCCCCCGTTTCCCTCGCACGCGCCTTCCAGTCCGTGGTTTCGCTCCTCGATTTCTCTCTCGATGCCACTGACCCTGCCGTGCATCTTCCCGCCCTCCATGCCCACCTTCAGTCCATCTTGCACCCCAAAACAGTGGCCCCCTTCCCCACTTCTCAGCTTCCCAAAGCTCTCGTTACTGAGCTCACATCGCTCTCACTCCAGGCAGCCATTCGCACAGCAACCTCGTTGTCCCAGATAATATCGCACCATTCACCACCTTTGCCCCTCACCAGCCTTCCCACACTACCGACCGCTTGTGCGTTGCTCATCCTTGGTCTGGAGGCCGAAGCACGCGCGCCGCTCCCACACCTCAAAGAGCTCGCGCGCACACTCGCTGCCCGCTTCGCGCTCGCTCCCGGCGTCGTCTCTTCTCGCTACAAAATCATCTACGATCTAATTGAAGAATGGATACGTCACGTCCCCTGGTTGGATCAGTTCGTGTACAAGGGCAAAGGTCGTGGCGCTTCAGCCCGATCAAAAGTCCCAAAACGAGGTATTGTTGCCAAGGGGATTGCAGATGTCGTCCAGTTCCATCAAGAGATATGGTCGAGTCGCATGCAGAGCCAGCATAGAGTAAATTTGGACTTGGAGCCCGACCCCTGTGACTCCGCGAATGATGATGAGGAAGAAGACCAGGGAGGTGACGAGAACGCGGGCACGCCGATTGTCGCGTCATCGAGCAAGTCTATCGTTGCGGCGCCATCACCGTGCAAACGACGCAAGATCGACACGGGCGACGCAGTGCAGGCGGCCTATCAACTGTTGCTCGACCCGTTATCGCCTGTCGATGCGGCGACGTTCAGCAGTGGTGACATATCTTTGTTGATCCACTTGCTAACCTGTTCTCCCGACGAACTATTGCGGGTCCGAGGTACGTCTCCCACTCGTCTCCAACTCCTCGCCGCATCCCGCGGAGGAAGCACCGTGAAACACATTGCCGACGAAGAGCTTTTTGCCGATGGCGAACTAGAAGGGTTATTGAGGGGCGAACAAGAGCGAGAAGCCCTTTTGCCACTATTTCAGCTCAACTGGAGCGAGGCCAAGGAAGACGCTGCCGTGGGTCACCCTAAGGAGGCGGCCACCGAGACTAAGCGGGGTGCTCAACGTGTCGATATGGATGCATTGGCCCGTCTCCTCGGCGGTCATGTCGACGGTGATAGTACGAACGAAGAGGATGCTGTGTTCACAGATCCAGACAATCTGGATGCTTATCGGTGCGGTTCGGACGATTGTTCGCACCGTTCCTCGGGACACCAAAACGCTACCATGGAAGACACTGAACTCGTCAGTGATTGGAGGCCAGCATCCCCAGGTGGTGGTATATTTGGAGAGTTCGATACAATGGAAGCTGGATACGAGGAAGAAGTCTGATTCGCTGTCCATCTACGATCTTTCAAGGTCTTTGCCCACAGAGAACTCTTATTCACAGGACGCCATGTAACCGGCCGACGTGAGTTGTTTCCGCAAACAACACCGTTGGTGTCACAGACAGATGGTTGACACAAGAGCTCCAGCAATGACGTTCAGGAACCAGTCCTGTCTTTTATGACACGCTGTCGTTGGTCCGTCGCGACGTAATCTCTGCTTCTTGCACTGCTACTGACAGCCAACGTCCCTGAACGTCGCGCAACGAAACCCTAAATGCATGCTTCGAGCATATCTCGTCCGGTACACGGATCGCTAGATAACGAATGCAGTAGTGTCATCCCCTTCAGCCTCTCAATGTCCTGCGCTCTTTGTCGGACTAGCGGAGTATAAGGAACCTGTCGTTTCCTGATGATCGATGCTTGATCGATGTCATCAGAGTACCACGCCACATGGGAAAGAGAGGATGTCAATGGCTCGTACATTGGTTCCGTCACACGGCACCTAATCTGTGCGGGTCACATCCTTTTGGGAACACCTGTCGAACATTGATATTAATCCGGGTATTGTATATGTAGTCCTTGTAAGGCTGCCAATCTATCGTCTCGTCATCGGCGCCGAGTGATCGCGAGAAGTGTTCAGGCAGCGTGGCCTCCAATATCCGTGGGACGCCTTTGAATTGATTTAGTTGACTGCGAGTAGCGATAATGGAGTTGGCCGACCGTGATAGGCACGTCTGCAGGCTGGGCCAGACATGACCAAGACGTCGCCGGATCTGAGCAAGAGTGGGATTGGCTCAGTGTCCCGAGTGAGACCACCAATCAGGAATATGGCGGCGTTTCCTAGGCTGTTGTGCCAGGTAAGCGTCAGGGGAAAATAACGGTGACTGCAGCTTACGAGATTGACACAAGCGGAGAAGTTGCACAGACCTCTGAGCGGTCGACGTGAGCCATGAGCGTATCCTCATTGGAGTGCGTTGATTAAAATTTGTGCTGCGTCACGAACGTGCCTACCTTTGTCTGATAAAAGTTGACGATGCCAGCGTCGGGTTCTGAGAGGCGGATAAGTTCCGTTCGTGTGAACGAGGGCGATACGAACCGTACGTGTCTTTCCAGGTCCTCCAGTCATCTTCTCCCCATCCGTCGCGGTCATTTCTGTCAAAGACCCTTTCCCAAGGCACAGCAATGACTGCACGTTTGCAAAGATCTCGCACAAAGGGGTCTAGTTCGCCCTTGTCTCTCGAAAAGTCGTATTGCTTGCTACCCCAGTGATATGACCAACCGATGTTTGCCCATCGCAATTTCGGAACGAGATCAGAAGCGGGACAGTCTGAGAGCGTCGTCGATGGTTCCGGGGGAGGTTTCGGGAGTGATTGAAGGGAGGAGAGGTTGTCAACGGATGCAGGATCGTTGGTGATGAGCTGCCGTGGGCCTGAAGACGGGGATCGAGAGGCAGATGCGCCATCGAGAGACGCCTTGGTTCGAATGAGTGGTGGATCAATGTCGCAAGTGCGGGACTTGAGATGGGCGTTCCAGATGCCCTCGGGTGGAAGGACATAGTGTGCGTCCAGGTTGGTTTCGTTGGGGTGGCGTGCGTGGTCGCGGAGTGACCATCTGACTAGGCGGCGTTGATCTTGCGGGGAGACGGATGCGGGCAAGAGAACCAGCCCTGGGGGGTGGTCGCGTTAGTGCGCCTGTCACGGTCGCTGCACACCTCACCTGGCACACCGGGCAGAATGAACACGTCTGATCCGCTGGCTGATATCCTGGCAGGCTGATAGAGCGTCGGTGGGTCAGCGTTCAGGAGCGACGCGAGGTCGAGCACAGCGGAGAGGTCGGGTGGGGGGAACCTGGCCTTGTATTTCTTTTCTGCGGCTCTCAACGGCGACCAGCGCGCGTCGATGTCTGCGGGTCTGTTTTTCGTGGATTTCCAGTGGAGTCTCCGCGTTTTCTTGTGTTCACGGGAAGAGATCATCTTTCTACAAACACGGCCAAACAGGCTCGCCGGGCGGGCAAATTTGCCGGACATCATCAGCTCCGCTGCTCATGTCTCTGTGGCTTCCCCGCTCGCAGCACGTCGTATTCCGTGCAGCCAGCCCCCGCCATCGCCAGCTGTCGACGCTCCTTCTCCGCTACCACCATGTCCTCGCCCGCTCGACCTCCCCCACCTTCCTTCTCGCTCGGCCCTCCCCCATACTCTATCACCAGCTGCTCAGACACGAGTCAACCAGCGCCGCTGTCGCAAAGGGCTCGTCACAGGACCCCAAACCCTCTCCGCCCACGCCAAAGGAAGACGCCCCCCTCCTCACCCGTGCATGGAGGAAGGTGAAGCATGAGGCCCAGCACTACTGGCATGGGACGAAGCTCCTCGTCTCCGAAGTTCGTATTTCTTCCAGGCTCCAATGGAAAATCCTACATGGAGAGAACTTGACGCGCAGGGAACGCCGGCAGGTGTGTTCACGTGCACCTCCTTGGTGCTCGTCTGACCGGTCCAATCTATATTAGCTCAAGAGGACGACGCAAGATTTGCTCAAGCTGGTTCCCTTTGCCGTCTTCATCATCATACCCTTCATGGAGCTCCTTCTGCCAGTCGCCCTCAAGCTGTTTCCCAACATGCTCCCCTCGACGTTCGAAGACAAATTTGCTGCTGTCGGTATATCTTTCTTCTAGACTGTCCTCGTACCCTGATCTCTTGCATATAGGAGGAGAAGCAGCGCAAACTCCTCAGAGTTAGGCTAGAAATGGCCAAGTTCCTCCAGGAAACACTCCGGGAATCAGGTCTCCAAGCAAATGCCCATATCCTCGGCACAGATGCCTTCAAAGAATTCTTCCGAAAGGTTCGTTCAACGGGTGAACCACCCTCCGCGGCAGACATCATCAATGTCGCCAAACTATTCGACGACGATCTCACCCTCGACAACCTCTCCCGGCCGCAGCTCGTTTCGATGTGCCGATATATGGGCATCAATGCATTTGGAACGGATAACTTCCTCAGGGGTGCCATTCGCTCCCGGCTCATGAACCTGAGGAGGGACGATCAGGCCATCTATGCCGAGGGCGTCGACGAACTTTCCACGTCAGAGCTCCAGGCCGCCTGCCAGTCGAGGGGAATCCGTACTACCGGCGTATCCCCCGCGAGACTACGAGAGGAACTCTCGACATGGATTCAACTGCACCTGCACAACCGTGTCTCTGGGGTTCTACTCATCCTCGGACGCGCATTCCACTTTGACAAGAAACAGGGTGACGACGTGGACGGGAAGACGGCGGTCATCCAGGGTTTAGAGAACGTAATGTGTGGTCTCCCGGACAACCTGGTTCGTCTCGTCTTTGTCTGAAGTAGCAACTTACCAAGGGTTGTGGTGTGATAGATAAACGAAGCTGAGCTCGAAGTCGACTCGGACAATGCTAGCTACAAGCAGAAATTGGAGGTGTTGCAACAGCAAGAGGAGCTTATCGAGGACGAGCAGGAACAAGAACAAAAGGAGGAGGTTGCCCGACGCGCGAAACGCGAGGCAGACGAGCTGGAGGCACGTCTTGCTCAATCTCTATTGCCCGATAGCGAGGTAAGTGGTCATTAATGCTTGCCGCAATGTATGCAAATTCACTGAATCCACTGTAGTTGCATCCCGTTCTAGAGGAGGAGAATGCCCGCATGACTACGGAACAACTCAAGGAGCTCGCAGAAGCCCTGACGATCATGTCAGCCAGATCCAGTGTTCTCAAGGAGCGTGACGAGCTTCGCGCACTCATGGAAGAGAACCTCCAAGCTGAAGAGGTGGGCCTACGTCTCCTCGTATCTATATAATCAACCGTCCTCTCACCTCTCCCCTATAGGACCCCAAGTCTCCTTCCGGCGCATTAACCAAGCGCATCCGGACGATGCTTACCAAGATCGATAGTCAGCTCCAGGATTACGATTCACGCGTTGGCAGCTCTCTCCAGATGATCTCTGCAGACGCACAAGGACGTATCTCGGTCCAGGACCTAGAGAAAGCACTTGCTGTAATTAAACACAAGCCAGATGATGAGGTCGGACAGGCGGTCGTTCAAAAGTTGGACGTGGACAAGGACGGGTTTGTCGAGATCGAACACGTCTTGGGGTTGGTGCGCGAGGAAGGCCTTGGTGGGTGCTCGCTCTTTGATTCTGTTATCTTCGTGTTGACACACGGCCTTCAGGTATCGAGGTGGATGATGAAGTCAGGACGTTGATTGGTCAAGGGAAAGAGATCAAGGATTCAAAACCACGCAAGGAGGATATTGTGCAAGAGTGATCAATAGTGTGCTACCTGATGTCACCATTCAATTCAATAGACTAGACAGAATATACTGAACTCCCATTAGTGCTTTTGCATCTGTGTCAGCAGCAACATTATCATGAAGTAACTATCATACTAACTCTCCATGTATAATGTATATTGCCATTGGTTGTGGAAAGTCATTTGTGTATTTACTCCCTTTCAAAGCACCTGAAGTTGTCATACCTCAGGTCAAATGACACCAGAATCAAGGGTACATTTCATCAAACACAAGTTCAAGCACAGGCAAGCACTAGAATTACAAAAAAATTCCAAGAAGAATGATTTCATCAAATTTTTTCTTTTCTTTTCCTTTTTTTTTTTCTGGCTTTTCAAAAAATTTCCAAAAATTCCTTTATCCATCTTTTCCCTTTTCAGCTTTCTACACATTGAAAGGAATCTGAAGGCATGATAGTCTATAGCAGGGTCACTTCTTGACCTGATTGATAGAGGGCCTGAATGAAACTGTTCATATGAAGAATGCCAAAAAACATGTTCAACACCTACATGCAATTCTGAAGGACAATATCAGTGACCTTGTCCACTTTCTGATCCAGAGATGCTTTGTCATAGTGTTTGAAGACCTGCTCTAGGAGCTTTTTGATGGTAGCATGTGGACCTGATTTCTTGTACTTCTCAGCTGCAGCTGAGATTGGCTGATTGACACCTTGTTTGTGTAGATGATATGAATGCTCCAAAACCAGAAGCATATCTATATTTTATGAAATTATTAATGCATTCTATACATACAGTATAGAACATGCACTCAAAAAACATACCAATACCAGCTTTGAGTATCTGTTTCCAAGTGGAAAAAGGAACCTTTGTTTACAATTAGACTATTATATAAGATGTGAGATTATTGAATTTACCAGATTGTGTGGTTTCAGCTCTTGAGCCTCATCACCAGTAATAGAGATCTGTGTGTATATAGAATATTGGCATGAAATTGAACTAAAAATGGAAGTACATACCCCCTTTGTGGTGACTAGCTATAATTAAAAATCAGTGTCACATATGTCAATGAGAACTATGTTTACCAACCTCCTAATTCTTGATAAATACAAATTTTGCATATAAATTAAAAAACCTACCTTCTAAAAACAAAGATCTAAGCTTGATCAATCTAATTATTCAATGACATAACTTACATCCTATGAAAATATGCTTAAATAAACAAAAATGTATATATTTATTAGAAACATACCAACTAGAAATTACAAGAAATATTAATGATGTCATAATGTAAAGTAGAATGACCTACTTGCTATATATCAATATTGAGGAAGAAGTAGATATATTGATATTGGAATAAGTAATATATATGTTGAGATTGAAATTACCTTCTATAAATTCAGAGTAAAACAAAAAATCATCATTAAATTATATAATGTTGCCAAACATATGACCTACCAACTATCAAAAGTAAAAAGAAATGATAAATTGTTGAAACAGTCGATTGTTGACTATAATAGATATACATACCCCCTATAAATTAATAATATTGTTGTTTTTATCAAATTATATATAACAATGTATGGCTTACCTCCTGTTATTATAAACAATAAAAAATTGATCATAAGATAATCACTTTTATTGAGATCTTATAAATGACAACTTACATTCTATAAGTAATAGATAATAGTAATTTTATTATCAGCATAGTTAGCCTTTCTGTTATGTGATAATAAAAACTTACTTGCTAGATAATTGATTAATGAACAAAAGATTAATATAGCATGCTATAGTATATAACTTACCTTCTTCAATAGAAGAAGCATATATAGTATCATGAGCATGACTATTTTCATTGAAATATTCTATATCTGACCTTCTATAAAATTTCAAGGAAATAAATGGTGGAAATAAAATTATGAGAATCATTCTAAGTTATAATAATATGTAACATACCTCCTATGTTTTTAAAAGGAAAACAATTAATATAACTATTGTATTGATATATGAAAACTTACTCTCTATTTATTTTCAAACAAAACAAAAAATTATGAGTATTGCTATTATATATATATACTGCTCATAGCTTACCTCCTATAATTTTTAATATAGAATAAAAAGCACAAGTAGAGTTCCTATAAAAAACTCACTGTCTATAATGTTAAGATAAGAATACAAATAAAGTTATCAGTGCAACTGTTTTAGTTATATATAACTTACCTTCTATAATATTCAAAGCAAGTAAAGATAAAAGATAAATTTATCAGCATAATCAATTAACCTGCATGCCATTATATATATAACTTACCTTCTAATTTTCAAAGTCAAAAGTAGAGTAAAAATTTATCTATGAGCATTATTGCATGCTCAATGTATAGCTTACAGTCTAATTAATAAATAAAAAAATTAGGCTTACTTCATTATAGATGTATTCTTATATACAACTCACTGACTATAAGTTTCAAAGTAGCATAAAAAGTCAGATAAAATCATTAGTATGATAACATCATCAATATACTCATTGCAATAAAATAACTTACACCCTATAATTTCCAAAATAAAGTAAATAATAGAGATAAAATAATAAGTGTTTGCAACTTACAAACTATGATTTGAAGTGATATAAATAATGACAATATATTAATGTCATTATGTTATGAATATCCTATATGACTTACCCCCTATTATTTTCAAAATGAAATAAAAGCATAAATAAAAACAATATTTTAATATGTCAATAGGAATAACTCACCAACTGTAGTGATTAAAGTAAAAAAAATTCTTTAGTACAATTAACAAATCCATATAATATTGTCTAAATCTTACCTTCTATTGTTTATAAAGTAGAATAAAAAGAGAAGACATAAGTATAAGCATAATAGCATTACCAACATGAAAATCATATACAACTTACCAACTTCAAATATCAAAACAGAATCAAAGGCAATGAGAAATCCATAAGTATTATCATTTTGTTAACATAATATTATATATAACTTACATTCTATGATTTTATTAGGAATTTGATTATTTCATCAGTATTTCATTTTATGACTTACTCCCTATTATAAAAAAGCTTATTGTTCTGCAAACATACTATTGTAAATCACTCACAAACTATGATAAGCAGAAGAAGTGAAAATTATAAACACTTATTGATAAACAACTTACCTCCTGTAATTTAATAATAAGCAACTTTTTTTTTTCTTTCAAAAAGAATATATCTATAACTCACCAACTATCATTTCAACAATAGAATATGTCATAAAAATATAAATTATAATATCAACATAATATATATTTTATACAACTCACCACCTATTATTTCTCAAGCAGAATATAAATATAAACAGATTATCAGTATTATTACTTTATCAATATACAGTTAAACATGCATCACCTTCTATATTTTTAAGCAAAATAAAATTGGCATCTTGCTAATATATCATTATATACAGCTTACATTCTGAAGTAAAAGCAAAGGTATATAAATGCATGCTATAGTATTATAATAAACTTACCTTCTATAAATTTCAAACGATAGAAATGATATAATTAGCATAACCACTTCTATTAGAACATTGAACATAGACAACCTACATTCTATCATTTCCAAAGTACAATAAAAAATATATCATTAGTATCTCATTTCTGAAAGATCCTATAATATTTAACTTACCTGCTATAGTTTTCAATATATAGTAAAATGTTAATTTATTCATTTATATACAATCATGCACTACTCACCAGCTATGTAATATAAAGTGAGAATGGAATGATCAATCCCATTATTTCATTAAGATATAACTTACCACCTATTATATTCAAAGCAATATGAAGGAGTAAATATGAAATGAGCATTATTACTTCATTGGTATATTATTATATATAGCTTACTTTCTGTAATATCAAAGAAAAAACATTATAAGTATTGTCACTTTGTTAGTATAATATTATATCCAACTCACCCACTATAATTCCAAGTATGAAAAGTAAAAATAACAATATAAGTATATTGATTTTAGAGTATTCCACCATATATAACTCACCTGCTATGAATTCAAAGCAGAATTTGCATTATAAGTCCATTGATGTTTTATTTTATACAACTTACATCCTACAATTTTCAAAGCAAAACAGAAAGTGAAACAGAAGTGTAAATATTATTACTTCACAAATATAATGCTATATACAACTCACCCACTATCATTTTCAGAGGAGCACAAATTTTTAAAACAAGATCATAAGTATTATTATTTCATTAATATATAACTTACCATCCACTATAATTTACAACCAAGATGAAGAGTGAAAATAAGACCACATGTAAGTATTGTTATTCTATCAATGTATTATCATATATAACTTACTGTCTATATATCCATGGCAGAATAACAAATAGAAGTAAAGCTATGAGTATATCAGTTCATCAACATGCTATTATATAAACATACCCTCTATAATTTTTAAAGTAGAATAAAAAGTAAAGATAGAATCTTGCATAAATATTATATGCAACTCACCTATATTTAACCAGGACAAAAAAAAAGAATAAGAATAAGAATATAAATATTATATATGACCCACATCCTATGATTTGCAAAGTAGAATAAAGGTCAATAAAAAAATAAAAATCATTATTTTATTAACATATTATTAGACACAACCCACCTCCTTTTTTTTAATTCAGATAGAAAGTGAAAATAGAACTGTGAGCATCATAACACCACCAAGATGATATTTCTTACTTGCTTAGTTTTCAAGATGGTATAAAAATAGAAAATAAAATCATAAGTGTCATCATTTTATCAATATGTCACTTCATCAACTGACTCGCTATTATTTCCAAAGAACAAAAATAAAATTATTAGTGTCATTTTATCAACAAATCAATATATATAACTTACAATCTATAAATTTTTGAGCAAACCATAAAGATCAAAATGTAAATCATAAGTGTTACTTCTTCATCAATATTATAAACAACTTGCCCACTATTATTTCCAATATAGGATAAAGAGATGGTGAATATTATCATTATATGTCATAATATAGTACTTACTGCCTAATTTCACAGGGAGTGTGAAAGCAGGATATAAGTATTGTGACCATGTTTGCATGTTATATATTATGTATTACTCACATCCTATAAGAAAAGCAGAATTATAAGTTTATGAACATCATTGTACCATCAACTACATATAGCTTACCCACTATTATTTCCAGTAAGGTAAAGATGAGCTATTTCAACAATTCAACAATAGATTATTATGCATGACTCACATCCTATATAAAGAGTAAAAATAAGACCATAAGCATTGTTATACTATTATAATAATGCATAACTCACCCACTGTAATTTTAGCATATAGTAGAATAAGAGCAAAAATAAGATCATTAGCATATATATAATTAACCAACATATCATTATTTATGACTCACATCCTATAGTTTTTCAAGTAGGACAATAGGTGAAGTTCAATTGTAAACTTCAACATGCTGACATATATATAACTCACACTCTGTAATTTTTCAATATAGGATAAAAATAATATCATGAATATCATGATTTTTCCAACACAGCATTAAGCATGACTTACATCCTGTGATTTACCAGGAAGAAAAAATCCTGAGCATTTTTTGATGCCAATATATTATTGTGCACAACTTACATCCTATAATTTTCCAAGTAATATGCAAAGTGAAAACACCATGAGCATAATCTTCACATCAATATACTATGACAAACAACTCACCCACTGTGATTCACAAAATAGAATTCAATGTATAAACAAGATCATTATTAGTGAAATCATAATTCACTGACACAACATTGTGCACCACTTACTAGCTATGGATTTCAAAATAAAATAAAGTCCAAAGTGTAATCATCAGTCCACCATTCTACTAGTACACAATAGACAAACCCACCCACTGTGATTTGCAAAATATATAGAATCAAGAGCATAGATAGTATCATTAATAGATCATTCTATAGCATATCTTCATATACTACTCACTTGCTATAATTTTCAAAGGGAGGAAGGATAAATCATCAGTATTGTTACTCTATCAAAATGCAATTACACATAACCTACCATCTATGATTTCCATTCCAGGCAGATTGGAAAGTGAAAGTGGAATCATCCTTTAACTAATATAAATTATGTACAACTTACCCCCTATAAGTTCCAAAGAATAACAATGAAATCATAAGCACCATCATCCAAACAAGATGTTGCTGTGTACTTACAATCTATGATTTCAATCCACAACACAAGGTGGATATGTGATCAACAATATCTTGAT